>OX639997.1:63873651-64183672 GCA_951828415.1 Anomoia purmunda | reverse complement strand
AAAAAACAAAATGTGAAACACTGACCGCAAGCAAATTTATTTAAAATTATTGGGCATTTTTAGGAATTTCAAGCTTAGACTTTTTCTACTAAAATTAACGAGCCTAAAAAATTTTCACAGACAAATATATAAGTTTTTATGCACTATTTTTTTAAAATAGGCTACATTTTTACAAAAGTATTACGAAATGGATTCAGCAAGAAAAGTATTGGCAGTATTGAGAAAAATAATAGGGCGCGATTTAAGCTGTGAGCCACTACAAGTAAAGCGCGTTTAATAGAAGCCTGCAATACTTTGAAAACTAAGGATTGTAAATAAATATTAAAAAACTAAAAATTTATGAGAACTCGTTTAAAAACCATACTGTGGAGTATTGACCCCTAAAAATGGCGATCAATTTACCAAAAATGAAAAATTGATGTGGAGTATATTTTTCTATAAAAGGGTAGATTTAAATAAAAAACGTTTGTTTTTCATACAATTTTTTTAAGCAAATATTTAAAACAAAAATTTCCATCAAAATTTGTTTTTTATTGTAATCACATGTTTAATAAAATAACACCAGTATCAATGAAAAAAAATTCACACGAACAATACTGTCAATGTTGTAAAAAATAACAACGGATGATTTAAGCTGTCGGCCACTGTATTTATATATTTAAATAACATTCATATATGCATATTTGAAATCTTTTTATTAAGATAACTAGCTATTCACATTTCCAAAGAAAACCAAAATTTCTGATTATTATATTTACTGCAATTTTGTTTTAATATTTACTGGGATGAAAGAAAATAAGTTTTAATTACATATTTCGAAGAACTTCTAGGTACACAACATTTTTCAGTTTTGCCAGTTAAAGGCAGTATAATAAGGTTTTATTTTTCACATTTCTAGTTCTTAATATACAAACATACATAGTTATAACTTTTAACAATCTGAACGTATAATTTTCAGAAAATGAAGAATTCAGCATTTTAATTTCGCCCGAAACGGACGAATAATATTGAGTTATGTATTAATTACACTGGTCAATAAGATTTTTGTACATGGGTCGTGCGTATATTTTTTTTATTGCTTTTGCACCCAGAAATAAGAATATGAACATAAAAATGTTTTTGATTTGGTTTTGTTCGAAAAAAATGAGGAAAAACGAAAAACATGAAAATTCATCAAAATTTGACATAGATTTGATTTATTCTAGTAAAAATCAATTTAAGATTTATTCTTATAATTTAGTTTTAGAATACAGTTTAAATGTTTAAAAATGATTTTCCTGCTTTTTCTGCCATATTCAGTAATATTTTCTCTTATTAACGTCCAAATATAGTCCCCCATCATGCTTTTCCGTATACTGGCCTTGGTAGCGTTTCTCAAACTCCATTATATCTTGATGGAATCGCTCCCCGTGTTCTTCCGAATAAGCTCCCATATTATCTTTGAATTTATCCAGATGTGAATGTAACATGTGCATCTTTAGCGACATTCTACAACCGATGGCGGAAAAATTCGTAATCATGCCAGTTATCAGCTCATCATAATTTTCATCCCTATGATTTCCAAGAAAGCCATGAACTACTGCCTTAAAACTGTTCCACGTTAGTTTCTCCTCATTGCTAAGTAGGTCCGGGAAAATATCGCAGTTCATAATTTTTTTTATTTGAGGGTCAACAAAGACTTCAGCTTTAATTTTCGCCTCTGACAGCTTTGGAAAAAAAGTCTGCAAATATTTGCAAGCTTTAGACTCAATATTAAGAGCCTTCACAAATTGTTTAAATGTTTTTAGGATCGACAATTGCTTCATGTTTAATATTAAATCTTCCCCACTCCATACTCAGTACGTTCAGGCCAATGTTTTTGGGCTATAGTGGGGCGGCATCATTTCTGCTATCCCATAGGCAAAGATAACAGGAGTGTTTGGTATATCCACCTTGCATTCCAGTAAAAAAAACAACCATTTTGAAGTCTCCAATAACTTCCCACTTGTATTCCGTATATTTGATTGCAGTTAATACCATTTTAATACTGTCATAATTTTCTTTGAGACGTATGGAATGTGCCAGTGGAATAGATGGAAATTTGTTCCCATTGTGTAGTAGAACTGCTTTTAGACTTTTTGTTGAGCTGTCGATAAAGAGGCGCCATTCATTTGTATTACAAGGAATACCAATTGCTTCAAATAAACCTTTCACGTCATAGCAAAAACAGAGTCCATCTTTCTTACTGTAGAAACAAGAAATTCCTTCATGACGCTTTCTTTGCCGAGATATTCGAACATCAGAAGTAAGTAAATTTCGTTGTTTAAGCCGCGATGCTAATAACTCTGCTTTGTCTTTTGATAGATTTAAGTCTCTTATTAAGTCATTGAGATCTTCAGGGTTGATGAGATGTGGTATTCCTGGTTCAATTTGAGGAACAAATTCGGAATGTACGGATGCAGATGAACTCGGTGTTTGAAACCTGCCTTGAGGGAATAGTTGCTTTTCCAACACAGGTGGATCAGGTACAGGATTTTGTTCCGAATGTGGTACTGGAGCGGATGTCGATGGTAGTTCCGGATATATTGTTTTCCTTAAACGCTTCCCTTTCAGTGGTTTCACTACACAAAAATAGCAATCAGTGTCATGATTACTCGGTTCCGTCCAAATCCTCGGCACTGCGAACTTCATGGCTCTTTTCTCACCCTGGTACCAAACTATAATAAAACGTAAAGCATTTCAAAACAATTTCAGTTATTATGCAATTATATATAGATATTTGTATATATATATGAAACAGTTAGTACAATAAAAAAGAGAAAGTAAACTTACGCTCCAGAATGCTTCTGCAAGAGTTACATGAAACATGTGGAGCCCATTTTTGTCCTGGTTTTTAACAGGTAAACCGAAGTAGGCTAGGTAGGTCTCGCAAATCCTTGTGTTTTTAGTTAAATCAAACTTTTTTTGTCTTCTTTTAATCCATTCGCCACATATATAGCAAAACGAATTAGCCGCTCGTTTACAACTTCTCGAAGACAACATTCCTCTGTGATATGCAAAAACATAATGTCGCCCACAACGAGTGACCCAAGAAACTACAGCTTCTTAAAAAAAATTTTACTTACAAAAACACTATCAGGTAGCTGGCATGCTTTATTGCTAGGCCTGCCAATCCGTCAGTAAAAGTTTCGATGAGTTTCTTAATATGTACTTAACGAATTGCCAAATCTACCTAAAATCATGTGTATCTGGAACCTTTTATCTCCTTTTTACTGTTTCTCAGCCACATTTTTTTGGCTTTTTTTTTAAGATGAGTATGTTGTGCTTTAAGTAGATCTTTTTTCGATGCATCGCTGCATCAGGTAGCTACCCGCCGCCCTCTATCGACCGAAATAGCGCGAAAGGACCTACATTAGCGTGGTGCAAAAATGCAAAATTTTCAAATCGCTATAACTTCTACAAAACCAAATATTTTTGATTCGTAATTGCATTTTTTTTTTATAGAATTGAACATTGAATCCGAATATATAGGGCAACACCCATGTAAAAATTTTTTTTTGTTGATCTGTGTTATTCATTTCCAGTAAAAATTATTAACGCTTAAGTTTCTTCGAATATTACAAATGCAGGAATGTCAACGTTACCTCATGAAGATAACATATTAATTTTTCGGAGAAGTAGACCTGCTTGTATCTATATTTAAGCAATGCAACATGAATTTTAAACAAAATTTATTTATGTACATATATTATTAATGGATGTAATATACACGAAATTACAAATTATTTATTGTTACTAATATATTGCCTGATATATGCATGATAGAAAAAATTGATCCACATCTCAAAATCATAGTTTTTTCATATAAAAGATTTGTTGGCAGATGCAACAATAAAAACGAAATATTTTTTAGGCGTTATTTTTATATGGGATGATTGTCTTGAAGACATGGAACCCCGAAAAATGACGATTTCAAAAGCAGCGAAAGATTACAAGATTTTAAAAAGCACAATATGCAGTAAACTCAAAAATAAAGTGCCAGTAGAAGCAAAGTTTGGTCCATCCTTTTACAAATTAATTATTATTAAATTCTGTCTATAAGTACATCGTGGTTCCACACACTAAGGATCCCTTCAAAGCTTATGGCCCTAGAATGCATTGGTTTGAAGCATTCGGCAAACGTCACCCTGAAATGTCTAAAATAATGGCTCAAAACTTGTCCACGTGTCGAGCGCTTGCCACCTCGGAAAAACTTCGGCCATGGTTCGATGAGTTGAAAAGAATTCCATTCCATTTTTCATTTCATTTATTGAAAAAAAAAATTATTAGTACAATAAGATTTAAGATGATCTTTTGATAGCACAACACTTTTAAAGTAAAAGTAAAGTAGCAGATATTAAAACTAAGTTTAACATATAAAACAATCAGTATTCATATATGACTAGATTACAAGTACATTTGTGCTTAGGTAGCGAAACTCATCATTATGCTAAATGTAGATAATTATATTAAATTTATAGATAGAAAACGAAAATACTCATAAAGAACATTCTTAAATTTGATTTTGTTTAAACAACTGCGAACAGAAGCTGTAATCAAATTCCAAATACGAATAGCGTTGACAAAGAATAGCCTTGCAGAGGTTTGATAATTATATTTAGGCACTATAAGGTCAGTTATCCGTGCAGACTTTGGGAATTCTAGTTTACTATATAGATAACTAGGTTCTTTTTTCCGCAAAAGAAGAAAAAAGAAAATACAATTTCTGGCTTTCAGAAATCTGAAAAAAACAGCGATCCTTCTCGAATTGTGAAATTGGACGCTTTTTTTTGGAAAAATTGTCCACCTTTACTAAAACAGGCAGCTGACAAACTTCATTTTACCGGAATGTTAAAAAATGGATTCAAAGCATGCGGACTTTATTTATTTTCTCCAGACGTTTTTGATTACAATAGTCTGAAAACTGAAACAGAAAATCCGTATGTTGAAAAGCGAAGAAATTTGGTGTTCAGATACAAAATTCAAAGTAAGTAAGTTCAAGCGAAAACCGTAAGAAAAAATACCGAGCGTAGCGAAGAATTGAGAATGAAGGAGGAGGAAAAAAAATTTAAAGAAAAGTAGAGGCAAAACAGGAAAAAATGATATATAAAACTTGCTTTCAACTACTTCGGTTGCGACTTTTCCTAGCTTGATGGTATTTCACAAAATATTAACTGGAAGGTATTGCTGAATAGCACTTCGTAACAAAAATTAAAAAAAAAAACCTGCGGTCATGATTTTGTTAATAGTTTTTATTAATATTAGTAGCAGGCTTACGAACTGTGCTTTTACTTTTTTGGATTGGCTCTAGTTCTTGAGATAAACGAAACTTAAGAAATTAATGAAAAAAAATTATATGCCCCAGTTCCAGTTGTATTAATTTAATTATTCCTCAATAAGTTTTGTTATATAAATTATTAAAGCAAGTAGTTCGTTGGGTGAGTTAATACATCTATACATTAATTCGACGACTTCGCCTAAATACCTGAAAACTCTAACAGTCCCTGCCAGCCGCTGCAAAGTGGGTATACTAAATACCCCTGTTTTATATGTTTATGGGACTGTCGTGCAAGCAATGAACATTGGATTAGAAAGGACTGGTCGGTGAGAGAAAATATGGAGGTAGGAACAGCAAATGTAGTTGGTTCATGACCAACTGATAAGCCGAGAAAAAATCATTCTTCCACCACTTCTCATCAAGCTTGGGCTAATGAAACAGTTCATCAAAGCCCTTGATAAGACAGGTGACTGTTTCGAATATGTGTGCAAAAAATTTCTAGTCCTTAGTATGGAAAAATTAAAAGCAGGAGTCTTCGATGGTCCTCAAATTCGTACCCTTCTAAAAGACACTGAATTCTTAAACCATGTGTCACAAATTGAATCTGAAGCCTGGCTAAGCTTTGTTAATGTAGTCAAAAATTTTTTTGCAAAATCATAAATCACCAGACTATACAAAACTAGTTGCTGATATGCTTCTCAATTTTCGCAAACTATGTAGGAGCTAAAATGAGCATTAAATTATATTATTTACATAGTCACTTCGACAAATTCCCGGACAACCTAGGCGATTACAGTGAGGAACAAGGTGAACGGTTCCACCAAGACATAGAAATAATGGAAGAAAGATACCAAGGTCGATGGGACGACCACATGATGGCAGACTACTGCTGGAACTTAATACGGGATTGTCATGAGCAACGACATCATAGGAGGTCCTACAGAAAAAGTTTTTTGTAATTTTTTTTAAATTAATTAATGACAAGAATATATTTTTTTTTATTTTTGTATTACTTTTATACAGGCGCGCAATAAAAATATAATTTAAATCCATATTGGTATTTTTAATTAGGTTTTTTCGTGAAATATTTAAAAGTCTTTATCTGAAAAACTAGAGCCAATTCCACAAAACTGATATTATTTTCGTAATCAGCGCCCCCAAATTACCCTAAATCGATTTAAAAATTTCCGCCCGCAAAATTTTGTTCCGCAGTGTAATCAAAGAAAAAAGTGTTGTGTTTTTTCAAAGCAGCGCGGCACTGGAAGATCTACCATATCCAACCTAGTTATTTTTAATGAATATTGCTATACAGCATTCACAGCAGGAGTTCAAGTTGACTGTATTTATACAGATTTTTCTAAAGCCTTCGACAGAATGTCTCACAAAAACTTGATAATTAAACTAGCTCAGCTTGGTTTTCATTCGACAGTGGTTGAAGTCGGATTTACTATGCTATAGACGATGTGTTGTTTCGATTGAGGGCGCATTGCCGTAGCCCTTCATTGCAACTTCACGTGCACCTCAAGGTAATATTTTAAGACCTCTACTTTTTGTTTTATTTATCATTATGACATTTGTAGCTGTTTTTCTTTTTCAAACTACCTCTTGCATGCCGGTGACTTGAACATGTTCTCTGTGATAAGGAGCACAGATGATGTCCTTAAGCTTCAATCGGATAGTAATGCGCTCCTTTTTTTTGCCAAAATTCACAATGTTTTTCAGTAATTTTACTTTATTGAAAATAATCTACTTCAATCTGGTGTAAGATGTTATCTTTGATACACGTTTTTCATTTGTTAGACATATAAATTTTATTATATCTAATTCCTACTCTATCTTAGGTTTTGTGAGGCGGAACAGCTCAAATTTTTCACATCCTTTCACTCTAAAATTATTATTTACAGCTTCTATCTGGATGTCTTATTACCAATTTGAAGTTGATAGCATTTAATGAGTGCAAAAGGTGTTTCTTAAATCTGCTCTTAGGTCGTTGAAATTTTCCCATAAGGTCCCTTCATCCAAGTCGCATTTGCTTCTTACTAATTTAGAGTTTCTAGAGATTAGGAGGCCGATGCTTTCTCACTCCCCTCCCAAGCGTGCACAACTGGTACATTTACCTTATTTAAAAGTTTGCCCTTGATCTTTGTTTATTTTAATTCCGAATAACACCTTTACTGGCAACTGAAGCCGTTTGCATTGAAATGGCTGGTCTGTTGGAATTATGGGTATTCGGAAAATATGTATATGCTATTTTCCCGGCTGCTGATCCTATTTCGATAGCTCGTGATTTATAGTTGGGTTTCATACGCGATCGCGCCCATAGTTCATCGGCCTCCGAAGCAAAGTAGATCTGCAAAAATTTTGGACTATTGCAACTTTTCACTCGAAATCGGCCATATTGGACTCCCACCACATTGTTTCTTTGAAAAACTACTTTTTATTTTACTACGAATTATAAAAAATATTTACGAGTCCCAAAAAAATACTGCAAAAAAGTTCGGGAAGATTTATTGTAAAATCATTGATTATAATTGGGAAATTTCGATAACTTTTCTTAAAAAACATAAGGAGGCCAATCTCCAAATCCAACTGTAATTATAAATGAAATAGACGATTGCATTGTATTTACTCTACTGTCTGCGATTTCGGCCGTGTTTACTGATTCGTACGTAAGTAAATGACTACTACATTTATTGAAAGGGAATCTACTGAAGGCATTTAATTCACAGGATATTCAAGGTCCTTCAGCTGTCGGTAAATGGGCTCGTGTTTGTAAGTTCGCTTAATAAAGTTATGTATATATGAGCTAAACTATTATATATGTAGCAAAATAGATTAACAATTATTTATTTCAAATTTTACCGTAATTATTGAGTTCTTTCTCCAAAAGCTAATTCTGAACTTTATTCTTTGTTTAATCTTCACTAGGAAGTTTTTACTTCATCAGCCAGTTTTAGAGAGTATCAGCATTATAACTACATTGCTTTTTTATTGTGTTCTAACAAGGAGAACAAATCTTTATTTTCCGCCCTGTCTAGGTTTTACCATGTAATAAAAACGTAGGTAAATTAATACTTCTGCCACTTTCTCGACTCTTTCTCAAAATACAACAATGAGCTTTGAGCGCACAAATGGAGCTGTCACCATGTACACTACCCTTCATTATTAGATTATTCACATGTAGAACATTTGGAAAGAACAGTTTTGCTTTCGTTATATTTGCATTTACCCAGTTCAATTAATTTTTGAATTTGAGGTTTCGTAACTGCAAAACAGCCATCAGAGCAAACAGAGCAACGCAAGGTGAATCCATAAAAGGTGATAAAAAGTTAACCAATTCGAATCTGTTGTGTATTTTGTTTGTGTAATTTTACGAGTGAAATGTCAAATTCTCAACTCGTCCAGTATTGTTCATGTATTTTGTTTGTGTAAGCAAAACATCTCAGACATGGTGAAAATAATACCGAAGTCATTGCAGATCTACAAAATTTTTACAGAATTTCTACGAGACTACAGATTTGTACGTATTCTCGCAATTGTTTATTTTATCCAACGTGTTTAACAATTTTAAAGTTCATTCTTTCTAACATGTATACCAACGGATTTCCTCTTATTTCTCTCCACCGGTAAATCTGGTGTGACGTGGCACCCAAGTTACTCTTCTGAATTTCACATCAAACAGCGCTATCTTGTATTCTATCATTCTTATATCCCAGCGAATTAGAAAAGAAGAACAACCATTCGTATAATGGGATGCTGTAACCTTTGAAATATATAGAACAATAAATAAATAAAGATTCCATTAGACATATGCAGCTATAAAAGAAGAACGCTATAAAGACTGGGTTCAGAGGGGGAAACTTTTGTTGCTTATAATTATCGGCGATTTCCCTTTTGGTGTTGCTCGTCTCGTTCACACAGAGCAACTCTGTTCAGGCAATTTTCTGGCATTTCATTTTATATCATTTTCGCAAATTCTGTACGCTTCGCTTAAGCGGCATTTACACATTCTGATAAATTTTGTGATTATAAGTAAAAGGTGAGTTGAAAAATGAAGTTTTAACATAATTTACGTTAATATGTATAGTATGCATACACATGTGTATATTTAATCGCAAAAAAATAAGAACAAAATTTCATTTCCCATCTTACCGTATGTATTCACTTAAAACTCAACAAAACTGCAACCACTGAAAGAATTTATAAATGAAAAGGAATGTCAAATTTCTTAGCGGCCGACTGAGACGAATAAGAACACAAAGCGTGTCGCCCGAGCACGAGCAACTCGGTGCCCTTCCCCTTTCCCGTCCCTCTCTCTCCTACAAGTAACGAGTTGCCGCGACAAAAAGTTTCCCTGTCTGAATGCCGTCAAATGAATGAATATTCGTTTTTTATGGCTGAAACGTGCTGGCATTGTTTGTTGAAAACTAAATAAAATAAAAATAAAAATATAGCAAATAAATGTTTTTATAAATACGCAAATTTGCAGTTCCCTCTTTATTTATATTTATTATATCCAGGTCTTTCGTTTGTGTGCGACATTTAGTGTACTTTTAACACAAACATTTTCGCCATACATACTAACCTCTCGCTCTTCTCATATCGCCGCTATGGAATGAAAAGATGCTGCTTATAGAACTACGTGGTGATCGGACGTAATAATATAAAATACAGAATCAGACTGCGGGCGTTGGGGTCTTGGAACGAACAAATGTTCGGGCACAACTCCATTCTCAACGCAATTCTCAGTGGACGGATGGGTCAAAGATGGAAGCATTTTTTAGGCCGAAATGTTTCCAATAAAGGAGGCAGTAAGTTGCAGAAAGCAGAATGAACCCCCGAGATCGCAAGTAAATATCTTCTGAGATAGCCAAACGGCTATTCAGACACTGTCTTCTTCCCAACTAGAATAAATAAGTGTAGAAAAGAGCTGACCTCAATTTCTGACACATTCGAGATGATTATCCCAATATGGTTCCCGGGGTATTGGAACATTTATGGTAACTTATGGGCTCTGTAATGAGCGTGGCCCCATACAGCATCGTATAGGATCACCAGAAAGTTTCGGGTTGTCTTATGGTATATTTAAAAGCAGAGCTTTTTTTGGGGAATAAGCCAAGAAAATACTTTCACACTCACGGCAGTCTGCACAGAGCAGGGTCAGTGCATACCGAAGAATCGGCTTACCCTATGATAGGTTCTGTCGTAGCTGTGAGGACCGCGGGTTCAAGTGAGATAGTCCAACATCTACTGTGCGAGTGTTCAGCTCTTATTAGGATGAGGCTAAAGGAACTTAGTAATTGTGAACGATTGAATTTGGCCATATGATGAAAATACGGAGAGGCATTCGAACAAGTTCGCCTTATGATTTAATCTAAGCAACCTGTGGAAATTATGAAGATTGCTAAAAGTTTCTTAATTCAAATACTGAAAATATTTTATAATGACGCTTTCGGTGGTGTTTTTTTCACCTGGGGATTATTCTATTTATATCTCAGATCAACATAACAGATGGTATTGAAATTTATTAGTTCGCAATAGTTCATTTTAAAATAATTTGAATTCTTTTTTTTTAAAGACTTATAAGATTGCACAATCCTTAGGAACAAAACTTTTAAGACTGAATGTTTAAACTTTTAATCAATCCTCTCCTGACTCTTTTTGCAAAGAGATTTTATTAATTAATTTATTTCGATCGAATGGAATGCAAATCTCTACTGTCTCGAAATCACACGGAACATATAAAGATAGGTTCTCTAATATGTTCTATCTCACTGTCCTACCCCAAATACTACCAGTTACTATAAAACTTTCAATTATAGCACCCCCAGGCTGACTGGATAAAGTACCAGGATACTTTGCTTTCAAGTATTCTACCAGAATTCGAAGAACACAACACCAACAAAGAGGCGGCTAGGATCCAAAAAACCATACGAAATGCTGCTAATATTTCAATTCCGCATACTTCCATCCGACCCCCCGCAAGTAAAGTAGCCTGGTGGACGCCAGAACTTAATAATCTCCGTAATGAAAAAGTATGTGCTTGGAAAAAATATCGTAAGTCGCTGTGTTCCTCCGATCTAAATTGCCTACAAAAAATGCAATGCTATATTTAATAAAGCGAAAAAACTAGCAAAACGGAAGAGCTTCGAGGAGTTTACAAAAAAGCTTAATCCCAACTCTTCAGTTGAAAACATCTGGAAGGGTGTTAAAACTTTAACAGGAATATATACACCAAAATCCCTCCGAGCTATAACTGTCAACAACAAAGTCTTCACCAGTGCGTGTGACATTTCGACAGAATTCGCTCAACACATTTCTAAAGCATCAGAAACAGCTAATTTCTCACCCGAATTCATACATTTGTCAGAAAATATTCCGCATATGACTGCCACCGATAGCCCAGATCGTTTAGCTCTACAACTTGAAAAAGATATAAACGCCAACGAACTAGAAGCTGCTCTTAAAAGTGCCAAAGGTAGCACCCCTGGGTTCGACAAAATAAATTATCAAATGCTGTGTCACACCCCCGCACCAATCAAACATCGGATGCTCAAACTTTATAACGCAATTTTAACCACTGGCACCATCCCACAAAGCTTAAAGACAGCTGTCGTAGTACCAATAGCCAAGCCAAAGACATACCCTTCTATCATTGAAAATTACAGGCCAATCTCCCCATTCCAAGTCGGAATCCGATCCGGTACAAGAACTCTAGATGCCCAAATCTTCTTGGACCACCACATCTCAAAAAATCTGTCAACAAGAAATCATACCTCCATACTCTCAATCGACCTTAAAAAGGCTTTTGATAAAATCGGCTGCCACGTTGTATTGAAAAAGCTGCAAGAATGGAAACTAGGCCCAAAAATATTCAACTATGTTAAATCTTTCCTAAGCAACAGGAAATTTCGATGCAAAATAAACGGCATTTTGTCGCCTACATTTCTATTGCACAATGGTTACCCTGTCGGTAACCCTATTCCTTATAGCATTTGAAGACCTAAGCAAACTTCTAACTGAACAAAGTAATATTAGACATTGCCTATATGCTGATGATCTTTATTTAATATGCAATAAGAAAATCACATCAGACATCTTAAATAGTTTTAACTCGCTTGAGAAATGTAAGCATTTGCATGTTTGTAAGAAAGTTAATTGCAATAAATTAGATATTAAACACAACAACTTTACAATTTCAAACGTGGATTCCACAAATACACTAGGCGTTATATTTGATATACCAGTACCACTGTATTAGTCTAAGAAATGCACTTACTACCAGGCTTAACGTAATAGAGTATTTAAGCTCCCGAAGAAGCTGGATTCATACTAACACTCTGCTAAGCATCACTAAACTCATTATTCAAAGCAAAATAGACTACGGACTACAGATATACGGCAATTGTAGCAAGACCTTTCTTAATAAAATCTAAACGCCGTTGAATGCCGCAGTAAGACGAAGCCTAAGAGCCTTCAAGACTACTTCTATAAAAAATCTACTTTCTGAAGGAAGTTTTCATTCAATCGAAGATCGACTGCAACACCTACGAAGCCGCATTATCTATAAATTGTATTGCAACAGGAATCATATTCTACACCACGATATTCAACTCCTGAAACAAAGGAAAACTAGCATGTCGCACAAATCGGCGTTGTACGAACTTAATGAGCTATCCAGACACTTGAATTTGGATGTTTCCCCGATAAAATTCGCCTCAACTAAATTTCCACCGTGGACAATTCACAAAAATACCTTTATTAATGATTTAAATTTTTTACGGAAAGAGGCAACCAAAAATTCCGAATACCCAAAAATCATTCCACAACATAGCGAACCCTTTAAAGGGATGCGGATGGACGTTTGTTTTTACAGACGGCTCCAAACAAAACGAAGCAGTTTCATTTGCAGTGACTGACAACAACGTAGGTACTTTATCCTGCGGCCATCTTCCTTACAACAAAAAATTCGTTATATGTATTCCATGCTGTGAAAACCATACACTATGACGAAGACCCTATATATCATATACAACAAATGCTTATAAGTCTTTCACCGAATATAAAGCTGATGTGGGTTCCCGCCCACGCTGGTATCACCGGCAACGAGTATGCCGACAAAGCAGCGAAACATGCATTAAAATCATGCCTTCACCTTCCCATGCCATTCGGGTCGAAATCTATTAAAAACATATATTCCACTGGATTAAAATCTCGTTTTATTAGCAGCTGGTCTAACTATCAACACAAATATAAGGAAGTAAATCCTAATGGGCATGGGATAATTCTGCCCTCAAATACATCAACATGGATGAACAAATGTTTTGTACGCCTTCGGCTGGGACATTCTCTTTTTACCCACGAGAATCTTTTAAAAGACACAAGCTAACCCTCATATATGTTCTGCAACGATTCCGAGCTAACCATCAACCATATCTTGCTTCACTGCCCTTCATCAACCATATCTTGCTCTGCTCTCCATTCGCGCTCAATGCTTTGAGGACAAAAGCCCAATCAACTTACTTTCCAACCCTTCAGAAAACAATGTAAAAACTATCTTCAACTTCCAAAAAACGCTAAAACATTGCCCATCTAATTTAAAATAATATTTTAATTTCATATACTGACTAAGCCGATGGCCCTGGTAGCTAGTGCTAAAATATTAATTTGTAATTTTAATTATAATTAATAAAAATAATAATAATAATAATAATAGGTTCTCTAAAATATTAGGTCAATCGACGGCGTCCCTGATTGTTATTATTTTTTTAAATTAATATTATTGTACTTTTTAAAAAAAATGATTTTGCGATACCACATTACTTTTTACCACCGGTGTTATATATATTTACAATTTCTATGAAGCCTCCTTTTAAATCACATAGTATTGCAGTGAGTAACATAATTTTTACTTTATCCTTTCATACCGATGTACCTTTTTTTGAAATCCTTACCACGTTTTGTGCTATTTGTTCAGCTTTAGATCACTTTGCTTTTGTAGGTCATCGGTTTGTTGGGGCGTATGCGTAATATGTTGAAATATCGTTTGAGAATTCTTTTCAGATTAACTTGAAATCTCTTACGCATACTTCAAGAATTATCCTTACTTGTTTTTAATTTTTTATGATTAACCTTGTCTTCCCTGCCATCATCAAAACTTTGAAATACATAAAAAATAGAGTGGAGTACCTTTTACTAAAGTTATGCAGCTGCTTATTTTTTTTCTACGTAAATAAGTTACTCTGGAAAATACTGTTGCACAATTTTCGTTCTTCAAATTTTACAAAATTATGGGGCTTTCCACGTTTTTGAAAATACAAGTTTGTCGTTTCTTATAGTGTATTAAATTAAAATAAAGGTGGAACTTACGACACTAGAAGCCATGATATTTTTTCATAAAAATATACCTATACAACTACGTAAATATTTAGGAAAAAACTATTTTTGAAAAAGTGGCGGGGGGGAGAGGGGGGGACATACACAAACACGATTTTTAAAATAGGTTGATAAATGAGAGCTATTATTTTTTTTTTTTTACATATTTTTAACTATTATCACCATAAAACAAATTCAACAGGGACGAAATGTAGATATTTCCGAAGTTTTGCAGTTGCACTATTTGCAAATTTCGGAACGCTGCGCGTGTGTGTGTTCATATGAAATGTGAATATTTTTTTAAAGAAAAAAACAAAACACTTGCGGTAATATAGCAGTGTACTGAAAGTGTGTGTTTAAAAATATTTAAAAATTTGTTGATCAGGATCATAATAATGAGATTAGCAAAAAACAATTTAAGAGGTAAATGGGTATTATAAGCCTAAATCGGCCTAGTTTTAGCGGAGTTACTCAGGGGTTTTTAAAACTTATCTTTCATAAAGGTCAAAGACAGCACACAGAAATTCTTTACTATGATTCTGTTAACCAATTTTTTATTATTTGTAAGCAGAGCTTTTCAGCTTAAACTGGAACTTAGGATCTGAGGTAATTTCTTTAAAAAAAATATATTTTTTAAAACTATTTTTATTTACATATCTTAGTTTTTCGCTCTCAATCCCCGGAAGAAGTCTGATGAAAAGATGTGGTGTTGTTTTTTTTTTATAATTTTTTTCTATTAAAAATGGCCTTGAGCTCATAAAAATTACTGTGAATATATTACAAAATGCCAAAAAATCTGAATATGTATTATAGCAACATTTTTTGTGGATATTTTAAAATATAATGCATTTTATAATTCCGGTGGAAGAAAATAACAAATTTATTTATATGAAGTGTTGCTCTCTTCGCGAGAAATGTCGAGTACTTGTCGCGACGAGTACAGTACAAATAAAACTATAAATTTGCTTTGCTGTGAATGTTAAAGGAAAGTTTTCTTATGGATTCATTTACTTAAACGTCCAAATTTTGTCGAAATTTATTTCAGTGAAAGAAAAGGGAAATGAAACAGTGAAAGCTCAGAAATTGTAGGAAGTTTCATTAACATTCGTTCTGAAGTGAATTAGAGAACCTACCGTGTACACGTGCTTCTGAGAATGATTTAGAAATCAGCTAAATTGGCCCATATCCACGCCCACCTCCCATATAAATAATACAAAATATTAAAACTGCATATCATCGAAACTGGATAATCAATTTCTACGAAATTTTGTACAGATGGTTAAAAGAGAAAATTTAGTAAAATATTGTAGCTTACAAAATTTTATATAACTGCCACGCCCACCTATCACACATAAGCAAATTTAAAAATATTGAATATTTGTTCATGTTAGATTTTGGTGACATCTGCAAATTGCAAATTTAATAAACAGGAGCTAGTTGGACCAGACAACTAAAACATGAAATTAAAGTAGATGCTTATAGTTAGTACATTTTGTTAGATATCAATGCCATGTCGGACGAGATCGGACAGAAAAAGGTACACAGTGGATTTTTCAAAAACGCATATGTTATTTAAAACTACACTTAGCACAAGCGAGAAAAAAAACGACAAGCCTTATGTTTGTAAAAAGAGGGCCTGGGTTTTTTCCGGTCATAAATTTATCATTTCCTCCTTGTCCGTGGAAAATTCGTATCTCAGCCATAATGTAAGCTAATCAAAAAATCAGTAATAGTTTTTACGTAAACAATTTTCGCTTTTTTAAACTAAAAGAGATTGAGTTTTAAAATATCTGTTAATCGTTTTTTTTATTTTTTTACTTGCAGCAATTTAATTACTGCACCCCAAAAATACTGTTCCATTATATTCCATTAAAAATACAACATTTTAAATACGAACTAGACATTAAGTTAAACTAAGTGCAAAACTATTATTTTGATGTCAAGTGCTAAGGAAAATTTCGAAAAAGTAAAAAATATTTATACCAGTGCCGCACACAGATAAATATTTTGGGGGAGTTTTACACTTTCAATGATATATCACCGAAGATTAATGAAAAGGCGCTACAGATAATACTTGTTTTTAAATTCACAGATTTACGTAATTCCAAAAAACTGGTGCTAATCAATGTTCTCGAAATTTTTTTCAAAAATGCAAGCTCTGAAAAGAAATGTTATGGGTAAAAGGATATATGAAGAAATGTTATGGGTAAAAGGATATATGAAAGATTCAACATGAAGGAATGATCGGATAGATCATTCATGAAAAGATGCCTACATTTTATAATATATACCTTTTCATGATAAATAAAACTTAATTAAAACTTACAAAATTACAATTATTTTTGAATGATAAATAAAGCTTACAAAGCGATTTTTATTTTACCACAGAAAGGTAAAACTCACCGCGTAAGTTTCATTGCATGAGCTAAAAATAAAACCCATTCCCTGAGTTTTATTTGCTGAACGAAAAATAAAACTCAACAAAGAAGTATAATTTCGCGAGCAAATATAGAACATATATAATAGGTAGTAAATTTGATAAAAAAGGAAAATGTCAGAACATAAGAATTAGATATAGTAATTTTTTTCGACATCGCTAAAAAAGCTATCCCTCATTCCGCAACTTTTGAGCCTAGCCTGGTGACGGCATAGAAGTGAGATATGTGTATGTTTTTCGAAATTTGTAAAGTTTCATGCTTTAGTTACATAGTTTGAAACGTATTTGGAAATACGGGACGGGTTTTTGGTCACAAGTTGACACATATATTATTTAGGGTAGACCCATGTCAAACATTGGAGGATATTATTATTGCTCTATTCTTTTACAATCGGAGAGTCATAGAGTAAAGAAAAGTCTTTGACAAGCTTCTCATATTCAGAAAAAATTATATAATTAAAGTAACGGTGACTTTCTCTGCTTATCGTGCAAAGGTATTTAATACTTACCGCGCTGTGTTAAATAAATGATTATGTTGAAATAAATAATCAATCTCATTTGGTTTTAGAATCTGAAGATATCAGTATCAGTGGGGAATTAACTTCGCGCACAAATAGTCCGTCTCAATTGAGCTTTGACACTGTGGCGGATGCGGTTAATGCAGGGCCGCCAAGAGGAAATCCTGGCCCAGGGGTAAAAAGGTGGGGAATACTTCATCAATTTTATCAACTATCTTTGTACTTACTACTTCCATATTTTAAAAGAATAAGTCAAATACGACGTTTTATGCTCTCATCAGTTCATCACATCTGTATTGAATTTGCTTAGTAGTTGATGTTGGGTGAAACAAATTTTTTTTATGCGATTTCGAAAATCAAAAGATTGTATTAATCAGTTCATATATATAGACTTTTGGTCAGAAATATTTATTCAGATTATGTCGGAATATACGAATGTAGGGATAGCAGGACTTGACAGTTAGTGAGAAGACAGAAACATCTTATTCAAACATTTATTTATCGATCTGATCATGCACGCAAGAACGCGCTTTATCGGTAATCACAACTTTCAAATAAATGTTTGAATTAATCGACTATCGAAACCATTCCAATTTAACTATTCACTCAATTTATTGCAAAAGACGGGCGCCATCGAGAACTCTGGGCCCGGGGGGAATCACCCCCCACCCCCTTCCCTCTCGTCGGGGCTGGGCTAGTGATGTATGTAATTCCATTACTGAATCGATATCCAATTGTTAAAAAGGAAATGTTGATAATAAATGTTATTTACAAAACTTTATTTAAGGTTATTACGAGACTCTGAGGATGAAAGTAATTTAAAGGACTGTTTGGAAATAGTTGAAAAATTAAGAATGGATTTTAAAAGTTCCAAAAATTAGTTCCCATTTTTATCGGTATAGGCTCTTATGGAAGGTATCACAGTTTTTGGAAAAAAATTAAAAAAAAAATCGATCCGTATGTGTTTTGGAAATCAATATGTACTTTGTATTAAATTTTTTATAATTTTATTTTGTATACACTAGTAATACCCATTTAATATTCTGATAAAATATGCCCTACGTTAAAGCTTCATGAAAATCCATTCAGTAGTTTCGGATATTAGTGAGTTCAAACAGACAGACAAATAAATGGTCCAAATATGTTACGTTACATTTCTTGCATCACCATCGGTTATCCTTTTCAAGAATGAGTTATCTGCATCACGCACAGAGAGAGCGAAGTAAAGCTGTGCGTAAGGGAAGCAATTCACACTAAAGCCCAACCCCAATAACATGCATCGTCTCGCCTTGTGCTTTACTTACAGTTAGATACATGGGCATATCATGGGCTTCCGGATATTCCATACGTTTAAATCGAAATAGGAATTGTTAGGTATAAGTATTCAAGGTGTAAAAGCACCCTTGGCTGTGACACGGCCGCAAAAGTTTAAACTTCTCTGACATTACATTGGAGAGAAGTAACTTTAAGCCTCGTTCCCTTACGCAATATTGCTCAGCCTTAATTTCGTAAGAGAATAATTGGTAGGCCGGTTTTCAGAGTGCTTTTATGTGATCGTAGACTAGCTGCGCTAACGGTGTTTAAAAATTCGACTTGAGTCATCTTGTTCCAAAAACTCTTTTGATAGATTTGCACTCAACACAACCAAATAAATACAGCCAAGTTAATTCTTGCAACTTGATCGAGTCGTGGTGTCAAAATAGATCTTTTACAAAGCCAAGAGGTTTCTTGAGATGTTGTTCAGTTTTGATCATCGTAAACGGAAGAAAGAAGTTTTCGTTATGAATGAACTGTACGACACAAATTACACTGTGTAACACTGAAAATAAACTTTGAAAGAGACCTAGCCTAGGCGTTAGGCCTTATAAAACTAAGAAAAACTGTATACTTAAAATTTGCGAAACACCCCCAAAATCTCATTTTAGGGCCAAAAAACTGTTTTTGAGGTCATTCGCTAGTCAATCATCAATATCTTTGCGAGTTTTCATCCCATTCAAAAGTTGTTTATATATTTTGAAAGGTGACAAATCACTATTTTTAATGGCGTATAACTCATCAAAATCAAACGAGAACTGACGAAGCTACAGAGAAAAAAATATTAAGTAATAAAAAAAAATTAATTTTGAAACTTTGACTACGATTTTACGATAGTCTTAATTCAGAAAGGTACCTATCAAAGACAATATTATTAAAGTGAATTTAGTACTGCGTCGATTAAGCTATTTCAATCGAAAATCGGTTGGAAATTGACAGAGTTATTACTATTTAAATTATTTTAGATGATGACCATATTTAAAAATTCATACATTTTGATTATCTTTCAACTTCAAATTTTTATTGTGACTGAAAATAAAAAAAAATTAATTATTAAAATGCTAAATAACTTTATAGCTAAAAATGTTTGCTTGATCTTCTGCGTTTATAAGACGAGTCATCTGTTTCACGTTTGAGTGACCAGCAGTAATTAGCTATCATCCTAACTTGGTTCTTTCCTGTAAACCGTTTTTCAATGTTGGAGATTTCTTGGTGAAATCTTTCACCTTGTTCGTCGCTGAATTGACCAAGATTATCCGGGAAAAATTCCAAATGAGAATGCAAAAAGTGAATTTTTATACATATGTTGCATCCCATTTCTCCATAAGCTTCCAAAAATTCATGGACCACCTCAACGTAATTTGAACTTCTCGTGTTTCCAAGAAAGTTTCGGCACAAAGAAATGAAACTCAGCCATGCTCTTTTCTCTACTGGGTTCAATTTTTTTATGAAGTCATCATCAGTCATAATCTTACGAATCTGCGGTCCAACGAAAACGCCTGATCAAAATGTAAAAATAAATTAGGATGAATTCTTTTTGAAGAATTCTTGTTGGGAAATTTTTATAAGTACCTTCTTTAATCTTGGCGTCACTCAACTTGGGGAATACAAGTTTCAGGCGTAGAAAAGCCTCGCTGTTTTTTTCGAGTCGTTTAACAAACTGTTTCATGTACCCCAATTTTAAATGCAATGGCGGCAAAATTATATCATCAGGCTTAACTAATGCAATATTGAGAACATTATTTTTGCAATTCGAAACTTTCTCGGTGGCCATATGTTACACTTGTAATGATTTTTGGCACGACTGTCCCATTCACAAAAGTAACAAGGATATTTAGTGTAGCCACCTTGCATTCCAAGTAGAATTGTCAGGACTTTAAGGTCCGAGACAATCTGCCAGCGAAATTTATTGTATTTAATCAATCGTAGAATTTTTTCCATCTTTTGATAAGTCTCTTTCATATCAGTAGAGTATGCCACTGGAACTGATGGCAATTCATTTCTGTTGTGCAGCAATACTGCTTTCAGACCTACGATGTTAGTCAATTGAAAATTAATTGATAAATTGTATTCAAATTTAGTTCTCTCACACTCATATCACATTAAATACTTACTTTTGCAAGAACCGTCTAGAAATAATCGCCAATCTTGTGGACAGTGCACGTGATCGAGTGCAGCAAACAATTCATCCACATCAACACAATAAACTAGTTTGTTATTGGTGTCATCAGATCCAATAATCGTGATTTGACACGAAATGACGTTCCGTTTCTATTGCTTTGGTTGGAAGGTACGGTTCGTCATTTACCTCATTAGAAGATTTGTGGCTTGAATCAGGAAATGTAGCTGGATTTTTGTCTTCAGTTCGCTGATCTTGTTTTCCTCTTGGAATCGGTTTCGATACAGTCAACACATTGGCATATTCTATGAGGTGGCGAGTTTTATAGTGGTGACCTGTGATTTTTGTTTGGCAAAAGTAGCAATCCTCCGGCTTGTGATATATTTGATAATGCCAAGCCATAGGAGTCACAAACGGCAGACGCTGGTCATCACATTTACCGGTTTTCCATTGTTTTAATGTTGTACAGCACATCGAACAAATATATTCGGGTTCATACCAAGCACTTTCCACGTATGAGCAACTGAAAAAGAGGTTGAACGCTTCAACCACAGCTTTATTTGTTCTTAAATCGAACCGATATTTCTTATCAACAAATAGACCGCAGGCGTAACAAAATATGTTGCGCCTATCACACATTTTACCACACTTATCACACAATATAATTGCGAAGCGGTCGCAAGGTTGAATTGACGGCGTAAATTTATTAGATGAGCACTCAAAATTTTTGGAAATGAATGTGTTTAAAATAATTCCTCATACTTGCTATGTTTCTAGTAAAATAACGCAATGAAATGCGGTCAAAGTAGAAAAATTAAAAAAAAAAACTTTTCGCAAGGGAAATTTATTTAATAGCAGAAAAAATTTAATAGCTTCGTCAATTTTTGTCCGATTTCATTGCATGAGCACTCAAAATTTTTGGACATGAATGTACTTTCAAAATAATTCCTCATACTTGATATGTTTTTAGTAAAATACTGCAATAAAATGCGGTCAAAGTAGAAAAATTTGAAGAAAAAACAAATTTTCCAAGTTTACCCGATGAAAACTTACAACACTCAATTAAAAGGTATAATCCTTACCTTTCCAAAACATATTTCATATTGAAAATCGGTAAAGAAATGGCCAAGTAATGAATAGATTAGCGCGTACACTTCCGAAGAACGGGGTTTTAACGGTAAAGCAAGATTTTGAGGGTGTTACAAATTTTTCAAAAACCGTTTTGAGTTATATTCGACCAGGTGAACAATTTCCACTATGCCACTTTAAAAGTTCATTCAATTTTTTCCATTTTGTAACACTGTGTTATCAGGTAATATAAATGTACCCTTTTCTGCGGGATATGTAACAACAAAATATGTATAAAACAGCATTTCTGATACTTCCAATTCGCACACGCATGTTCAGTGTTGGGTGCATTCTCATAATGTGCATCCATTCCGCGGTGCACCAGGTAGTGCCTACCGGAAATCCCCAAAAAGAGGAAAGTAACCCCCTCATATTTTTTCTCATTTTTCCAAATATCTTTTAGAACAGCCTTTACTGCTTTTCGATGACACTGGTCTACAATAAAATCCAGTTTCAAAAAACTGTACAATAGATATGAACAATTGACTGCTGTAAATCTATTTCCGTCGGCTGATTTTTTCCATCACGTCTAGATTTTCTGTTATGATTTTTGAACTAAAACTTCTTTAGCGGTAGTGATTTTTTACATCGCGTAACAAAAGTAGCGCCAGAATCGCTCTGTTAGTTTCTACCACTATTATTACCAATGCTACTTATTTCTATCACTATTCTCATTTATACCACTACATTTAACTTATTTCTACTTTTTTGTACTAATGTGACTACTAATTACTGTCATTAATTTTACTAATTTCTACCATTATTTTGATTAATTTCAAACATTATTTTGATTTATTTCTCCCACTATTTTTTACTAATCCCTAGCACTATTGTGACTAATTTCTACTACTATTTTGATTAATGCTACTACTAATTTCTACCACTATTTTTAGTCATTCCTACCACTACTTTTACTTATTTCTACTTTTTACTAATGTGACTACTAATTACTGTTATTAATTCTACTAATTTCTACCATTACTTTGATTAATTTTTACCGTTATTTTGATTAATTTCCACAACTTTTTACGAATCCCTAGCACTATTTTGACTAATTTCTACTACTATTTTTATCAATGCTACTACTAATTTCTACCACTATTTTTACCTTTTTCGACCACCATTTTTTGTTAATTTCTACCACTATTTTTACTAATGATACTACTAATTACTACACCTAGTTTTATTAATTTTTAATACTACAAATTATATTGTAAATAGTATATAAACATACATACAAACATACAAAACTGGTCCCAGTTAGTAGTAAAAGAAAGAAGGATGAAGCCTTAGCGTAAGTGATTTTTAGGATAGTAAGTATGCGCTTGCTCAGTTTCGAAGTTAGATAAGAATTTCTCTTTTGATTGTTTAAATGCACATAGTTAACATGCTATGCATTTAATTGCAGTAATTTAGGTGTAGTTAAATTATATTCCAAAGACCAGCGTCAAAAATTATATGACAGAATGCCAGTCATTATTTTGGCGCATTTGTGGCGATTTTACTCTGAAAACACAACGAAATATAAAAACATTTGGTAAAAAAGATTTTCAGCTTTATTATGGATTTCTTATCGAAAATTTGCTGCCAGTTGCTAAAGAATGTTGAGAGGTTGGCTGTAAGCTCGTAAAAGTCATATCGACCTTTTTATGTACCGAATCCCATAGGCATACACAAAACACACAAAAAAAAAAATTAAAAATGAATATCATGTTGTTTCTACCGGTATTCTTTTGAATTCCGCATGTTTCCTAAACAGACAACTGACACAACTGATTTTTTTTGAGGTGAAAATTTTCAAAAACAAAAAATAACCACCGACTACATTGATGTGGTTGGAAAAAAAGTATTCAAAAGCAAACGATTCTAAACTATTTCTTTTAAATTATGTTTGTTTTCCTTATGCCTTTGCCCTTTAAAATTTCAGCAGTTTTGGAGATTACTACGTTCAACAGGTAAACAGACAAACGTACAAAATGATCGCTTTTGGTATTTTTTTCGAAGAAATTTTCAATGTACAGAAAAAAATTAAAGATAAAAATCATGAATGCTTTTCTGTGTTGGTACTTTAACATATACATAAGAGCACAAAAAAATCAATGAATGCCACATCTGTATGTAGGGCCGCGGCCACGCAGTAAGTGAGCGGCTGAGCAGCTGAGCGGCTGAGCGACGATTTTGAGCGACGTATGGCTTTTTACTGAGCGACTGTTCTTGAGCGATTAGCAGTTAAAATGCCGTTGTCAAGGGCTGTTCAGCGTACATATATCGGGTGTTTTTTTTAGGGGTATAGAACTTCGAATTGAAATAAAACACAAGAAAATCGTTTTAAGGTCCATCAATTTGGCTTTATTGGAAGGATAATTTTATGCCATTAATGTTTAAATATGATTTCGGGCATGTGGCCGCCGCGGCTGGCTCGAATAAAGCCAATTCTACAGGTCCAATTTTCAACCACTTTTTCGAGCATATGGGGCCGTATGTCGGCAATAACGCCACGAATGTTGGCTTCCAATTCCCCTAACGTTTCTGGTTTGTTGGCGTAAACGAGCGACTTCACATATCCCCAAAGAAAATAATCCAATGGTGTCAAATCACACGATCTTGGTGGCCAATTTACAGGTCGATTCCGCGAAATTATGCGCTCATCGAATGTTTCCTTCAATAAATCGATTGTGACGTGCGCTGTGTGGCATGTAGCGCCGTCTTGTTGGAACCACAACTCATCCACATTCATGCCATCCAATTCGGGAACAAAATAGTCGGTTATCATGGCTCTATACCGGTCTCCATTAACGGTAACTGCCTCTCCAGCATTATTGCGGAAGAAGTATGGCCCAATGACTCCACCAGCCCATAGAGCACACCAAACAGTCAGTTTTTGTGGATGTAATGGCGTTTCAAGGGTCTCATGTGGATTCTCTTCACTCCAAATGCGGCAATTTTGCTTGTTGACGTAGCCATTCAACCAAAAATGAGCCTCATCACTGAACAAAATTTTGCGATGAAAATCAGCATCGAGATCAATCTCATTTTCGGCCCATACACCAAAATCACGACGCATTGCATGGTCTCGCGGCTTTAATTCTTGCACAAGCTGGATCTTGTAAGGTCGAAAGCCAAGATCTTTGCGCAAAATCTTCCATAAAGTTGATGGACAAAGCTCCAATTGCTGTGCACGGTGGCGAATCGATTCATTCGGGTCCTCTTCAACACTTTGCTCTACAGCGGCAATTGTTTCTTCGGTGCGCACTGTTCGACGTCTCTGCGGATGCGTATTATCACATAGAGTAAACGTAGTGCGAAAACGATCCATGGTTAACCGAATTAATTGCTCTGATGGACGATTATGTCGACCATAAAATTGACGGAGCTCGCGGTAAACTTCGCGAACTGAACCATTATTTTCGAAATAAATTTGCACGATTTGCAAGCGTTGTTCTTTTGTCAACCTGTTCATGATGAAATGGCAAACCAAACTGAACATAAATGACATTAGAGTTGCCAGATTTGACCACAAAATGCCAGTTTTATCTCTATTCGAAAAACAAACCTGTAAAAAAAACACCCTTATTGCTTGAAATTCGATATAATGTTTATAGAATCTTGCTACGTACATATAAAAAAAAGAAAGTATGGCGTTTATCCTATAAACCAAACAAGATGGTAGTTCGGTGAATTTAAACATTTATATCCAAATCTACGTAAATTTCCAGATAGATTCTTTCTTTAAATATCTACGTATGTATGTCTATACAATTTTTTGATATAGGTATTGCTTGAAAAAGTTCGTCCTAAATTAACAAAACACAGGAAAGCAATTCGTGCAGAGCAGAGGCTCGTTTTGACATTGAGGTACATAAGTTAAATATAAATTTCATTTTATTCATTTGTTTAAGTTAAACACAATATTATATACTTTACTGTTTGTTCTAATTATTGGCATACGATGTCCGGTATTTGTTTAAAATTACATTTTGTATATCTCCTCTGACTTCTAATTTTTCTAAATTGTTAAACTGCCGCATAAATGTCAAGAAACTTTTATAAAACTGAAGATTATCATCATCTTTCTTTTTTTTCTACCTCATTCCTTTTCAATTTGGAGAAATTCAGATTCAAAGTCGCTTGTTCTTCCCTTTATTTTCTTTGTTTTTGGTGGCACGTTTGTAGAGCAACTTGTGGAAACAGAAGTGCTGGTTCCAGGCATATCAACAGTTTTAAAAACAGAGTCTTCTTCACTTAGTAGATCGTTAATCAAAGTCGAATAATTAGGATTACAACATTGATATTACTCTGGTTCATAAAAAGATTCCCATCCGTAGGATCCGGAACAACGCTCTGTTTAATGAAGCTAATCAAATCATAATAAGGCCACTTAACTTTAAATGGAAGAGCTTCGGAGCCCGATTTTGCTGGTTGAATCTTTTGCAGATTTCTACTGTATGTGTCTCTTAAATTCTTCCATTTTCATTTTGCTGGTTCTACTGAAATGTTATTATTATATTGAATTAAATTATATTCAATATTTGCAGGTTTTTAGCTAAAGGAAGCACAGTCAGTTTAATTATTTCAGAAATATGCGAAATCATATGGAAAGAACTTGTGGAGGAGTATATGCCTATACCAACAACAGACCGTCTTAAAACTATCATAAATGATTACTATAAGCGTTGGAAATTTCCGAACTGTTTTGGCAGTATTGATGGCAAAGTGATGGCGGTAGTTTTTCTGGATAAACATTATTTCGATTGGTTGAAGCGGATAAATTGAATGTTCCTCTCCCCCAAGCATTGCCAAACTCAAATACTATTTCACCTAATTTTCTGATTGGTTGATGAAGCTTATCCACTGAAAACAAATTTGTTAAGACCATTTCCACGTAGCAATTTAAATGCGAAAACAGAAAATTTTAATTATCGACTTTCAATAGCAAAAAAAATGCAATGAATGCGCATTTGGAGTATTAACCAGTAAATGGCGTTTTTCGCAAAAACCCAGTGAAACAACAACAAGAACAGCTATTATTTTAGTTAAATGCGCCTGTGTACTGCACAATTTTGTGAGGGTGCGCGATGGCGACTGGGATCTTGATTACTTACAAACAACAACAACTATGAACAATGATAACGCTCAAACAAATACCGTTGATCGAGAACAATGGCAAAACCTCAACAGAAGCAGCCACACAGCATTAAATATACGTAATGAATTAACAGAATACTTGTGGGAGTTTGGACATTAAATTCCACTTATAATTTTAAATTTATCAATTGAACGCAAAACCAAAAATGTCAAAAATATAATTTTTTGAATGTTAACAATCAATTTTTTTTATGAATAAAAAATTAAAATGATGTCCCTGTTGTTGGAAAAACTATGCAAGTAAACCTGCAAATAGCGATTTGGAGCGCCAATGGCTTGAAAAGCCATGTTGATGAAGTAAAAATGTTCCTCAATTCAAACAATATTGATATTTTCTTAGTATCCGATACTCATTTCACTAGTAAATCCTACTTTAAAGTTATGGGTTACACCTTATTTCCACAAATCATCCCTATGACAGAGCTCATGGCGGCTCTGCTATCCTAATTAGATCTACCATCAAATATGAAGTTTTGGAAGAAGTGAAAGAAGAATATGTATTTACAAGCGGCCGGTGTTAAAATTAAATGTGACTCTCACGATTTACCTATATATTCAATATACTTTCCACCACGATTCAATATAAGAACTGATCAGTATGATGACATTTTTAAAAATTTTGGCTCCAAATTTTTTGTAGGTGGGGACTTTAATGCAAAACACCCATGGTGGGGATCTAGGCTCGTTAACCGTAAAGGCAGAGAGCTTCAAAGATGCATCACTAAAAGAAATTATGACATTTTGCCTACAGGCACGCCAACATACTGGCCAAGTGATCCCAGAAAAATCCCGGATCTTCTTGATTTTGTGGTATACACTGGTATACCCAATAGTAAACTAAGCATTGAGAGCAGTAATGATCTTAGTTCCTATCATTCTCCCTTAATTGTATTATACAATGGCAATGTTCATACAATTCCTAAAAAATATAAGATCCTTACCCCAAAAACTAACATCGAATACTTTCAACAGTGGATTGCTGAACATATTGACTTAAATGTATCAATGGAAACAGGCGTTGACCTGGACGCAGCAATAGAATCTTTTACAAATCTTATCCATGAGGCTGCACATTTACCAAGCCCTAAGGAGCTACCTACTCCAAATGATAATCTTCAACTTCCAGCTGAAATATTGCAGCTTATTGCTTTCAAGAGAAGATTAAGAAAATCCTGGCAGGAAAATAGATATCGTTCGTTGCTTACTAATAAATCTCATGACATTGGAGTCGAGGCGTACTATGCTGTCGATGTGCGTTGTGTTTGATATCATTACTGGTTCCATTGATTGCTCATATCTTCTTATGAAAGTTAACTTTAACGTGCCCTCACGGATTCTTCGTTGCAATTAATCGTTTTTTGTGGGCGTTGCTAGAACTCTTTATGCAATAAATGCTCCTCTAAGGAGAAAACTTTCACAATTTAATGCCTTTTCCTCTACATTGGGGTGTGATTTTTGTTTTACAAAGTTTAGTTTTAAGAGTTTGCTTATAAGACACTTGTCTTAATGCTTATTATAAATTTTTTTTTTTAGATATTTATTTTATAATGCAATTGATTGAATAAATAAATAAATAAAAGAGATTTCTTAATAGAGCGACGAAGCAACTAAAGTTAAGGCAATCTGATTTTAAAAATAAGTATTTCAGTTCGTTCATTAAAAAGCTTGAACCCACAAAAAATGATGAGCACAGTCTCTGGAGAGCTACAAAGTACCTAAAACGACCAACCAAACGTAAAGTCGCCGTAAGGGATTCAGATGGTGTATGGTGCAGGATGCAGATGCTTTTGCTAAACATCTATATCAGACATTCCAGCCTAATTCCTTGAATAGCAGCACCGACGATACAGAGGTAATGAATTTTCTGGAATGTCAATGTCAAATGGACTTGCCAATCAGTAAGATATTAAATAGTGAAGTCTCAGCAGAAGTGTTTAAATTAACTAATGGCAAAACGCCTGGTTACGACTATATTGATAGCAAAGTTGTGAAGGCTCTTCCTGAGAAAGCTATCGAATTTCTAACTAATATTTACAATGCTATTCTTAATACAAACCACTACCCAACTCAGTGGAAATGTGCTGGTGTTATCATGGTACTTAAACCGAATAAACCCGAAAACTGTGCCAAGTCATACCGTCCTATTACTCTGCTGGCAACATTTTCGAAAATATCCGAAAGAATATTTTTGCAAAGAATGTTGCCAGTAATTGAGGATCACAACATCATACCTGAACATCAGTTTGGGTTTCGAGTGAAGCATGGTACACCGGAGCAATGTCATAGGATTACAAATGTTATTACAGATGCACTTGAGGGGGAAAAATACTGTTCTGCAGCTTTTCTAGATATTCAACAAGCCTTTGACAAAGTATGGCACCTGGGACTTCTTTTTAAAATAAAAAAGCTTTTGCCAGCACATTTCTACTTAGTACTCAAGTCCTATTTAAATTTCAGACACTTTTACGTAAGGCACCAGGATGCGCCATCAGAAATTTATGGAATTAATGCTGGTGTACCTCAGGATAGTGTTTTAGGTCCCGTCCTATATACTATATTTACATCGGATATGCCAACATCAGAAGAAGTAGAAGTGGCGACTTTTGCTGATGATACCGCTTTTATCGCTTGTGGCGAGTCCCCTGCAGAAGCTTCTTCTAATCTTCAAAATCAACTTGACCTTTTAGAATCTTGGCTTATAAAATGGAAAATTAAAGTTGACGCAGAAAAGTCCACACATGTCACTTTTACATTAAGAAGAGATCAATGTCCTGCTGTATTTCTCAACAATAATCAGATTCCTACTAGTGATAAGGTGAAATACTTAGGAATGCATCTTGATCGACGGCTAACTTGAAAACCCCATATTAAGGCTAAGCAACAGCAACTAAAAATAAAAACGAAACGGATGTATTGGCTGTTGGGTCGCAAATCTCAACTAAGTCTAGAAAACAAAGTACGGCTATACAAAGCTATACTTAAACCTATTTGGACCTACGGTATACAGCTTTGGGGTACTGCTAGCAAATCTAATGTGGAGATCCTGCAACGGTATCAATCTAAAACATTACGATCAATGGTTAATGCACCTTGGTTTGTCACTAATGAAGCTATTCACAAGAACCTGGGTATTCCATTTATAAAGTGTGAAATACATACAGTGCTAGATATCTTACACGCCTATCTAACCACATAAACCCAACTGCTATTTGTTTATTAAATACCACTAACGAAACTATACGGCTAAAGCGCCGCCATATCTTAAACTTGCCATTCCTCTAAATTTGAATTCTCTCTAAAAAAAAATATATATATATATATATATCTATGTGTACATATATATAAATATATATTACTATAGGTATTTATATGTATGTATATGTGAATATTTATACATTATATATATGTATAATATAAAAAAAAAAAATAAAAAATTGTAATAACTATAATAAAAGGTTGGAAATCTTAAGTTAAAATTAGATAAATAACAACCCTACTTTAAGTGAGAAATTATAATGAACCCTATAATGAAGCTAAGCAATTTTTAAGTAATTTTGAATTGAATTTATACAACAAAAGAATGTATGTAAATATATCAAATTTTATACATATTTCTCTATGTAGATTTGTGCAAGGCAAACCTACCGCTGTCATTATCTTATAAGATCTAACTTGCTGAATGTCTCATGTAAGATAGATTGCAAATAACATATAAGTTAAAAAAAAAAAAAAACAATGAATAAAATAAAAACTCACCAGAGCAACCGCATATGTCTCCCACTTTTTTCCATATATTGTCAGTGATATTTTTGTTTTTGAAGTCTTTCTGGCTATCCTGCCACAAAACCGGGTGTCTTTGCACCTCAGAAATAAGAATTTCTATGTTTAATTTGTCCATTCTTTCTGTTCGTCGCTCAGCAGTCAACTGAAAATTAGAACATGTTTTAATTGTTTAGCGACGTCGCTCAGTCGCTCGTCGCTTACTGCGTGGCCACTTCAATGGCATTTCATATGTTTTAATTTCGTCGCTTATCGCTCAGCCGCTCGTCGCTCAGTGCATGGCCGAGCCCTAATAATTAAATAAACTTTTTAAAGTTCCAAAGTTCGAACCGCAAAATCCCCTCCTGGGTGCATCAATGGTTTATACAAATATGTTTTATAATTCTGTCACTCTTCACTAGTGCACATGAAAATCAACTAATTTCCCTTTAATCAGCACTTGCAGTTCATAGAGTTAGCAAGTGTTAAAAAGTTTCATTACGTAAACATTCATTTGGGAACACGCTCTTGTATCTGTATTTTATAAACAAATGTAGGTGTGGTAAAAAAAAAATGTGCAGACCAAACAACCACGACAGACTCATCAGATGAATTGCATGTTCACAATATTGCAACGAAATTTCAACATCGGCACTTGCTTTTGACCTATGTCTCAATTGCATATACATTTCTGTATGTCATTTCTTCAGATACACATCGGTAGGTATGTGCATGAATACAAATGCCACTTTTTTTTTAAAAACCTTCACCTTTCGCTACAGTCAAGCCACTAATGAACCACTCCCTCAGGTGTTTAATATCAACACTTTCTGCTTTCTGTTTTCTTTTTCTTCATTTGCCGATTTGTATGCTCTTTCTCCATTTTCAGTTTCCGTTATTTATGTGACAATGTACAGCGTGTTGTTGGTTTTGTTTTGTTTTTTTTTTATCAACAGAAGGACAACGAGCATACCGTAGCTACAACTTTTTCTCTGGTGCATCAAATAAAATATGCAGCGTAAAAGTTTGCAATTTGCTTGGAATCCATGAGAGATGTGAGGAGCTGATGGCATAATGCTTGCAAATTTGGTATTGAATTTCGTCAGTTGGGACTTTGCCCTGCGCTGGCAGCTGGAAGAGCAACAGTTGCACTTTGCTATTATTATTACTATTTTTTTCCTTCACCTGCGCTGCAACTTGTTCCTCGGAAAGCTACTTGCCCCTTGCAATCCACGCTTAGTACCTAACTCAGCTTTGTAGTGTGCTTTTGTTGTTGTTGTTTTTGAAGATAAATTGGGAGATTTTAATATAAGAAATGCCGCTGTAGGCGGTAGCAACAACTGTTCTATGAGTACGACTTGCTATCTGCATGCAAAACTTTCGTACAAACAACAAATCGGCAAAAAAAAAGTGTTTGCAAAAAGTTCTTTCCGCTTTACGCCAATTTGTGGTTGGAGAAAAATAAGAAAAAAGTATTTCACAAAATTTTTATTACAATTTGTATGCAGTCAGTTACAGAATGTGCGAAGTAAATATTACTATGCAAAATCTCAAAAATGGTACTATTGTATTTACGTTGTATATTTTATAATATTTGTTTTGTTGCTCATACGCCGTATTTTACCACGTCATAAAGTAAATAGGAGCAAAGGAAAAATCTTCAATTTAAAAACTGAAATTGGTGTGTGAAAGTTTCATGGCTTCAATTACGCAAAATCATTTCTGAGCATCACAAAATTAAGTTCGCTATTCGTTGTAATAATTTCCGAAACATTTTGATTATAATATAAACTGCTTGACCTCAATATATTAGTTCACAATGTGCTATATTAATTTTATTTACATTTTGATAACTTCTGGTAAATTTTAAAGTTAGAACAAGAACTAAAATAATATTTGTTTACGAAACAAAAACATTAAATCTTGAAGGCATCCCATCAGAACGCTGCTAATTCGTCGCCTCCCTTCTAGTTTCCAATGGTTACATTTCTACAGTCGAAGGTGTGTTCTGGCTTCTAGTAGAAGGCACAAGAAAAGCTCATCACGTTCGTTCATGTGATGTGAATTCACAAACCTTTTTACTTGCGACCTTCTGGATAAGATTCCATGAAGCTTAATTACTGTACTGTAAGTTCACTCGAAGGGCCCTCAGAGCAAGCTCCTTGTCTCCCTTCTGGTCTGCTTCTGCTGCAGGTATTCACTGGACGTTGGTTAGGTGAAGGGTACTCCTCACTCCAGAAATACTTTTGCAGCTTCTCTGATCCACGGTCGGTGCTCATTGTAGATTGATTACAATGGGGGTCTTTTTCTTCTCTGTTACGCACTCTGGTCACTGCGACTTTCTACTCTCCTTTGGCAGGATTCTAGCTAAGAGCTCACTTTCATGTGCCAAGTTTACAGAATCCATAGTGTCCTCTTCGCATTTCAGAGTTCAGTTCAGTTGTTCGCTGAACGCCTTTCTCTGGCTGGCGACTCACTCTCCTTGAATGTTCTCCTTTTCCCTCCTTGTTATATTTGGGTTTGTTTTTCACACTCATCTCGTTTGTACAACCACCTGTCCAACGAAGCGGACGCTGTGGTTCAAGTTAAAGAGCGGGAAAGTAGAACGTAAACTACAAATACAAGCAAAACAAAATCTTAGGAAATACTCAACATACTACGCCAGTCTTCGAGTTCTCCAAATTGGTAGTACCAAATGAAGCAAGTCCTTTTCCACCTGGTCCTTCCAACGTAGAGGAGGCCTTCTTCTCCCTCTGCCACCACCATCGGTTACCGCGTTGAATACGTGACCTAGCCCAGATTGCCGTTTTATGACATACAAAGCTATCGTTTGCAGAAAAAACTTTCTTTCCAACACTCCCAAATCCGTCTCAGCCAATTTGATAGCCTCCATGGTTCTGCGCCACGGACATAATTTGGGTCGTATAGAATGTGGCTATAGTTCGCCGAGAATTATCCTTTGAAGCATGAATTATCCTTTTTAACATAAGGTTGACGAAGACGCACAATAAAGAGTCTCCCTACCTGAAATCTAGTTTGCATCTAACAGGCAATTTTGACGGAGATGGAGGTATAACTCCATGTATTTCACATTGCCATATTAGTTTTGCTGTGATACCAGAGCCAAACATCGTGGCATATAGGCAGCTTCTCCTCGGGTTTGAAGACGATAAAGAGATGGCGTGTTCTTTCGGATCTTGCCAGGTTTACAGCCAGACTGATAAGGACCATTTAGTTCGTTCACGGTGTGCTTGAGTCGTTGACACAATTAGCTCGACAGAACCATATATGCTACCCAAAGAAGACTGAATGTGAATTGTCTATGTGAATTGGATAGAGTACATTTACATAAATTGCCCCGGTCTTGCAGCCTTCTGCAAGGGTCATAAATTCTGATAAAACTTTGAGGCGAATTTCTTGTTACTAGCATCTTAAGCTCCGTATCTAAGCATAGATCTATCTTGGCTCTCTCTATTTTTCTCTGAAGATACGCTCGCTTCCTTTTTCAAACTCTCCGGTCGGTTCTTTTTGGTTCGTCGAAAATCAATGATTTTTCAGCAGGGGTACGAAAAATGAGGCTATGCGCAGACATCACTTTGTTGGAACTGGAGGGCAAGTCGAGTGGCGAAGTGGTCGGCTATACCTTTTGTTTGCAGCTTTTGGACGTCGTGCTTTCCCTTGTGCCAATAAGCGTGCGTTGTTTTCTGCACGGTAGCCATGTGAATTTCGACTGCCATAAGATGACGATACCAGTCGATGTGAGCGTCTCGAATAGTCCGCACGTCTAAGATATTGGATGCATGCCTTTCGTCAACCGCAAAATGGTCAATGTGATTTTGAGGATTTCCATCATGCGAAAACGATGTAGCTTGATATGTATATCATTTCATGCTTGAACCTGGTATTACATATTACTATGATTAACCGGATAGCGGACAGTTGTCAGTTTGCACGCACAAGGAAGGCTTAATCTCATTCTTATATATTAAATTTAAACGATCCTCAAAACTGGCCACAATACAGTGCATAATATCCTGAGTTAGTTTTTAAGCGTGAATATTTGGTGGTGGTTTAGTTTTGAAGGGTGTGCAATTCCTGTTACTATGCTCTCGAGATTCCTTTTGGAAAATCTAGCTATTTAAGTGGAAAATATATTTTTTACTTCAGATTTTTATTAAGGTTCTTCGCAGCATCAAAACAGCTTCAAATCGTCACACTAGAAACTAGTAATTTTTCCATTGGAATTAAAAGCTCAGTCAGCGCTGTACAGTATCCAAATTTCATTGAAATTACTAAATAATCAACGTTCGCACGAAAGTCGGTTGCACGATATCGGAATGCGTATCAGATCAATATCGGCCATTTTCTAAAACTGTGTACTGTTGCAACAACAACAACTACAATAACTATCAACGCTCTCCACAAGATCTCACCCTTATAGGGTCATATATGACGCTTATCGCTCGAGTCTAAGGTCCTTATTAGCTTGCGGCTCTTTTAAGACTTTTATATATATCTATTTCTAATTTCGCATATTTCTTATACTCTTACACCTGTCTAGGACTGTCTTTTCTAATATCATTACTGAGTATCCCTGTTATTGGGTATTTAAACTGAAATTACCACTCCCGAGACTGATGCTAGTTCGTTGAGTAAATTCATATGGTTTTTGGAATACAAGTAATATTCATCCATGTTCTGCATTTCACTTCTGCGTGAAGCTGCATGTTGAATTTATCTATATTTGGTTTTGAATTAGAAAATAAATAGTATGAAAATAGGTTGAAAAACGCTGAAGAGTAAAAGCGCCAAAAAATCAATAAATTAAGGTTCCCTTCTACACAAGTTAATGCTGTCTCAATTTTCTTTAGAAAATCGTGACTTTGCACATAGTTTCATATTTCGAGAATCCATCGTGGAAATAAAAGTAAAAAAAAAAAATAGAATATTCAAACCTTTAATATCTTTTTATATACATATATACGTATTTAATACATTGTATCGCTGCACTTTTGTAAATGTCTGACAATTAAAGATACAAATATTATCAAAGCTTTGCTATGCCATTTCACAAACAAATGGCGCGACGCCCCAACCACCTCGACTATTCTACCAAGCAATCAAAGTTTCTAAAGCAATAGGCTAGTGAAGCAAACGTAATCAGTGGAAAAGTGGCAAATTTATGGTAATAGCCACAGCTGTTCCTCTAATTACCGACAAACAAACTTACAGTGTGTATGTGAGGTGATTTGGCTGAGGGTATTTCACTCTTCTCTCAGGTAGCTATAGCTATCTGGCTTCGGGGGTGGCAAGTGTGGTTACAGGCCAACAAATATCTATTGTTTGCTTAAGTATTTAAGCCTTTAAGAGTTTCTGAATGAAATTCAATTAGCAACTGGGTTATGTGTGGAAAAACATTGCCTATAGTTTAGTCCTCGCTTTGTCTATTTGTTGTATTTGTGTAAATGTATAAGTACCTACTTATTGCTTACCAAAGGTAACATAAATTCGCACTACCATACGATAAAAGCACTTCAAAAGCCAAGCCGAACCGCCAAAGCAATAAACTATGAAGTACTCGCAGTTACTTGCTCACTTACACTGAGATACGTATAGTATGTATATGTATATGTGAGTATTTACCCTGTCGGAAAAAGACAGGGTGTCGAAAAAACAGGGACCGAAAATAATGATTATTTTCTGAATTCTAATAAAAAAATCAAAAGGATCCAACTATAGAAGACCAGTTTTGAGTATATATGTATCTGCGCATATCTCTTCGTGTTCTGTATAAATCTGTTACAATTTATACATTTTTGAGCGATATCCCTTTTGTTAACCGCTTAGAAAAAAAATCCCACGTCGAGCCTTATTTTTTGATCACAAGTAAAACAAATTTTTTGGGTTTTATTTTTCGCTCTGTTATAAAGATTTTTTTGTATTTCCAATTTTTTATCATTAATTATTATTATTTTATGAGTTTAATTTTTTTTTGGTCACAAAAAATAATAATTTTTTGATTTTTATTTTCTCATCAAAGATAATCACCACTTTTTGAGTTATTTAGTTTAGTTTTGAGTTAGTTTATCTTTCAGAAGTAAAAATTAACCTTCGGTATTTGTTTGAACGAGAAACGCAACACATCATACCCCGTTTTTAATAAGTATATTGTGGATAATTTTTTTTGCTATCCCATCGCCACATACATCATAATTCTATATATGTATATATGTATATATATATATGTATATGGACATACATGTGTCTAAAAATTCGAAACTCGCACATCGATTTTTTAAAACTTTTCAAAATTCGATGCCATTTTCTTTAACTTGTTGAAGTTTGTTGAATTTGAATTATAAGGTTTAAGTTACATAATGAACTATTTATATATTTCTATAGAAAATAAATGTTAAAAAATCCTGAAAAAGTTTGTGAATATTAATCAAAAAATCACTGTAAAGTTTCGCTTGATATCACTGATCATTTTTCTACATTTGTGATGTAGTTTTTGAGTGTGGGTTCTGATGATGACATAGCAAAAAAATCGTCCACGAAATATTTATTAAAACAGTTGTATGGCGTTTTGAGTTTTTCGTTCTGAAAAAAAAAAAATGAAAAATAAAACCCAAATGTTAAGTTTTACTTCTGAAAGATAAAACTGCGCTCAAGAAATGAGTTTTATTTTTGAGTAAAAAAATTAATCTAAAAAGTATGGATTATTTTTGATGAAATGAAAATGTAGCTCAAAAAATTATTATTTTTGTAAACAGCTCATAAAATGATGATTATTCTTGAAAAAAATTGGAGCCCAAGTCGTTATAACAGAGCTTAAAAAGAACCCTCAAAAAATGATTTTTATTTGTGATCAAAAAATAAATATCGGCATATGATTGTTTTGTTTTTTTACATAAAAATAAAACTTAGAATTTTTTTATTGATATTGAACGAAAATTGAAGAACCGTAATCGTTATCATAATTAAATATAATTTTTTTGGATAAAACTTATAATGTTCACTGTCCCCGCGAAAAAATTTACTCATTCAAAAAGTGTTTGGAATTCAACTGCTATATTGATCTAACTGGCACCAAGTACAAGGTGGGCCAAAAGAAACCAAGGAGTGTAAGAGTTTAATAACTTTTTCATTTATTAATTTTTTTTTTATTTTTTCTTTCAGATTGTATAATATACAAAAGGGAAATTTTTTTACACTAAGTATGAAAAATTATGTCTCTTAAATGACCACCGTTCTCAGCTTCGCAGCTTGTTGTAATAAAACAGAAATTCGAACGCTACAGCCACAAGTTTTGAAAGATGTTATGGAAAATGCTCTAAAAAGAGCCCATCAGTGCGAAGCTGAAAACGGTGGTCATTTAAGAGACATCATTTTTCATACTTAGTGTAAAAAAATTTCCTTTTTTGTATATTATATAATCTGAAAGAAAAAATAAAAAAAAAATTAATAAATGAAAAAGTTATTAAACTCTTACACCCCTTTGTTTCTTTTGGCCCACCCTGTATATAAACATATATGTAGCTATGTATGTATATTAATATAATTTTTCCGTGGTAAAATATAAATATTTACTGTAAATTATAGGTACAACTTTTTAATAATGCAATTAGTTATGTTAATTAAGTTTTTTATTTTACTTATTCTTTTAACATAAAGTTAAGAAATGCAAAAAAAAAAATCGGGAACATTTTCACAAAAAGACTTTAAAACAAAAATTAAAAAAAGTTTAATTTTGACCAGCTGTAAGTAACTTAGCTTGTTTTTAAACAATTCTTATCGTTAAAAGCGCATTTTAATTGTCTTTCGAACAAGATACGAAATGATCGTACGAGACAATTACGATTTGTAAAAGAAGTGATCCATTCTTTGGTATTGCTAAGGTCGTTTTCATAGGCAGCGCAAAGAAGATAGAAAACAAAGAAGTTGCATACTTTCAATGCTCTACTAACTTAATATTTAGCTTCAGAAATAAATTTAACGCCCTCTGATTGATATTAGAATCCAGTTTGAAAAAGCGAGTTAGAATAGAATACTTTACAGATACGATATATATCTAGTTTTCATAAAATGCTTTCAGCAATCAAAAGCACTATAAATCAAATATACATTGACACCTATACATAATTGAACTTTTAAGCATGACAAACAATTACACATAAGATGCAGTAAGTTAGAACAATTTGTTTGGCAAACTCAATCTCAATTTTGTTTATTGATCGTACTACGATACACTTCCAATAGTTTAATTGTTGATGTCGAAGGACCCAACTTAATATATAATATTGACCTAAGCATTGATAGCATTAAAAAATAGGACCAGTCGGTATAAATGATATCTAAGTTAAAATAAAAACGCGCATGCACCTAAATGCGCGAGCCAGAAAGAGATATATAGAGGCCTATCACTGATTCCGAACGAACTACCGTCGTGAAGAAATCTCCCGTGACGAATTCGGGAAAAATGCTATCAGTAATTCCGCCGTTTTCTCATTTTTTCTGCCAACTGTTATTTTAAGTTCGAATAAGTGCTACCAAATATGTACACGGTATTCAGCTGTTGTTTTTGTTTACATTGTTGGCAGCAATCGAAATAAAAATCATATTTTTTCACACACAAATTTTACAAGTAATTATTTTAATACAGAAAAGTGAAATGGATTCCATTGCGGTAGCAGTTTTAGCAGTAGAGGAAGACCAAAGATGCTTAAAAATCGAGCGTACAAATTTACTAGATGTTTGCTATCCTTTCAGTTTACACGATAAAGCGTGAGTTGTTGTAATAAAACACATGCGTACATACATACATATTGTACAAATATTTTATGATCTTGACCTGATTGAAAAACATATTTAAATTTATGCACTACAGCCATTAATAAACACTTCTTATATGTTTATTCACTTCAGTATAAGACATCAGCTTAGTTTATCGGTTGTATGTTTTATTTTGTTTTAGTTATTTTATCGCTTATCCCGATAAACAATAGCGTTCGTATAAAATTTTCCCGGAGAACTGTCAAAATAGCCTTTCACTCGAAATCAGTGATATCAATCCCCTGAATTTCGAAATTTCGTGATCACGTCATAATTGGCGATAGCGTTTTCCCGACGTGGCAAGGTCGGGATATCCGATGGAATCAATGATAGGCCTGATAGAGTTAAATATGGGAGAAAGTTTTATAAGACATCCTTTTTAGTTTTTGTTGTTTTAGCATTAGTGGAAATAGTAATAGAAATTAGTTACTATTTTAAATAGCATTAATAAAAATAGTAAATGTAATTAGCAGTAGCATTTGTAAAAATAGTAGTAAAAATTAGTAAAAATAGTAGTAAAATTAGTAAAAATAGCAGTAGTAATCAGTAAAGTAGTAGTAGTAATTAATAGTAGCATTAGTACAAAAAGTAGTAATTAGTAGTAGTAGCAGTAGTATTTGTAGTGGTGAACCGGTGCCGAACTACTGAAACTCCTGAAATGATCTCGAAATATCTAGCACGAAAATAGTGCTGGAACGGTTCAGAACATGTTCCCAAATGGTCCTGAACTAAATAAGTACTGATAAAACATACGTAGTAAATACATATATACATAGATGCTTGTACATACATCACATACATACACATTGACAAGTCGCTATCTCAGTATGTATGCTTGTTTTTTTTCCTGATATAAATGTCATGTCGTGACTTCATGACGCGATTATGACGCAACTTCCGTGACGCGATGTAAAAAAGAAGTTGTACTTCAACAAAAAAATATTGATTCATAAAAATGTATCATTTTATATCTGAAAAACCTATGTTTATTATTGTATTTTTTATCTATTTAAAAAACCGCTTAGAAAACTTAGCAATTCGATGCTTACGCCAAAGCTCTATTAGAGAAACGAGCTTGTTGATGATGAGTGTGGTAGATGAGTAAATGTGATCTGCAAATGACCTTATCAGTTTGGATACAAATAATTTGTTTTGAGTATTGTTTCCGGCTTCACTTATATGACAGAGGTTAAAACTGGCAAAGATACTGTTGGCGAAGCCGAAAATTTAGGAGTACTTTCCAACGTTAAGCAAAAACCACTGGGAACTTTCGCCTATCGGGAACGATTTTAATGTTACTCCCCATTTTAATAATTTTCTTTATCTCTATTACCCATTGTGTCAAATTAAAAGAAAATACGTTTATGTTTTATTCGTAAATATATGCGATTTCTTAATGTTATCGGTTTACACCGATATTGTAATATTTGATTTAACGTATTACTTACTTACCTATTTAATTGGGGCTGTAACCTCTTCGGAGATTTCGGCCGAGTTCCATAAATTGCGCCAGTCAGAACTTCTTCCTGCTAACTGGCGCCAATTAGAAATACCAAGTGACGTCAAGTCCTTTTCCACTTGGTCTTTCCAACGCAGAGGAGGCCGTCCTTTTCCTCTACTACCACTAGCTGGTACCGCGTTGAATACTTTCAGGGTTGTATCAGTTTCGTCCATTCGCACGACACGGTAAAGTTAATAAACTCATCGTTTCATACAACTCATCGTTTCACGGTCTGCGGTAATCGCCGTCGAAAAGATGTCAATATCTCGAACACTCCAAGGGCCGCCTCATCCGATACTGATAGTGCCCATGCTTCAGCGCCACACAATAGTACGAACATGATGAGATACTTATAGAATGTGGTTTTGGTTCGTCGAGAGAGGGATTTACTGTTAATTTGCCTACTCAGCCCAAAGTAGCACTTGTTGGCAAGAGAGATTCTACTTTGGACTTTTAGGCATGTTTAAGAAACTGGAAGCATGCCTTCCGTCTACCACAACATGATCAATTTGATTTCGTGTTTTTCCATAAAGAGATAGCCATGTAGCTCGATGTATCTTTTTATGCTTGAGCCTGGTACTATAAACTACCATGATTCGAGCCCCTAGCTCCGTTCGTATGCGCGCTCAAGGCGCTCTTATAAGTGATCTTTGGTCATTGAGGAATCTCGCTTTGATGCTGATCGGGGCAAGACGTTTGTCCAGCGGAGTGAACGGCAGTACTTGGCGACGAATTCCTCTCCCACAACAAATCTAACACCGAACATGCACTCCTTTACATGGCAGCTGTAGTAGACGTCACAAGCTCCGATCTTCTTCGTTTCTTGCCCCGTCCATCGCACCTCTTGGATGGCGGTGATGCCAGCCTTTGCCTTTACGAGACCATCCACCAGCCGGACAGAGTCACCTTCCCAATTAAGGGTCCGGATATTCCAGGTGCATGTCCTTAACTCATAGTCCTTTAAACGTTTGCCGTGGTCATCATCAGAATAGGAGGATTTCATCCGAAGCTTTTGTTGAAATTTTTCATTGCAAATTGTTTTTAGGTGGCGGGTACCAAGCCCGGCGACCACCATTGACGGCCGAAACCTGCTCGCGAGTAACACCGCTATGCAGCGAATTCTGATGCAGGCTGCATTTCAGATTTGATGAAAAAACCCCTTTTCGAAGAAATTTCAGTAAAGAAAAAGGTCTATTATAGAGTCTTTTAATTGCAAACATTCGTTTTTCAATCGGAAATCCTCTATTTCACACAGCAACCATAAGTGAGCTGAACACACTAATACCACGACAAAAGTCATTCAGTGGTTCCATTTCTTATTTTATTCATCTATTTTCCAAATACGGAGAAAATTTTATGTATGCATGTAGAAGCGATTTCCAATCGATCCTTATCAAATGTGGATTGCTGAGACAAGCCGATTCATTACGGAAAGTTTTATTTTAAAATTAATATTAATAATAATGACACTAATTATATTTATAATAATACAACAACAAAATTTTATTGCTCATATGAACAGTACAGCGATCTTATTTGTTCAACTACTCATGATAACTACAACAAATTTATTCGGGTGCCAGTTAAATAGCAGTAAAGAAAATATGTCAGTATATACGCCCTGAATATACATATAGGTATGTCGAATTTTGTGCCTGAAAAAGTGTTTTTGCGAGGAGTTCTTCTTCATTACTTTAATATGAAGAAAACTGCTGCCGAAAGTCATCGTATTTTGGTGGATGTTTATGGTGAACATACTCTAGCTGACCGAACGTGCCAAAAGTGGTTTGCACGATTTAAAAATGGTGATTTTGGCTTGGAAGACGATGAACGTCTTGGGCAGCCAAAAAAGTTTGAAGATGAAGAACTGGAAGTATTATTCGATGAAGATTGTTCCCAAATGCAGGCAGAGCTCGCTGAATCTTTGGGTGTCACTCAAGCAGCCATTTCAAAACGTTTAAAAGCAGCTGGCTATATTCAAAAGCAAGGAAATTGAGTTCCACATGAACTCAAGCCGAGAGATGTCGAAAGGCGGTTTTGCTTGTCCGAAATGCTGCTGGAACGCCACAAAAGGAAGTAATTTTTGCATCGGATTGTTACTGGTGATAAAAAATGGATTCATTACTCGTACGACAACCCCAAGCGCAAAAAATCATATGTGAAATTCGGTCAACCAGCCAAATCAACGGCTAAGCCGAATATCCATAGCGCGAAGGTAATGTGCTCTGTATTTGGTGGGATCAGAAGGGTGTGCTGTATTATGAGCGGCTAAAACTGGGTGAAACCATCAATGGAGAACGCTACCGAACACAATTAATACGTTTGAAGAGAGCAGTAGCCGAAAAACGTCCGGAATATGCGACCTGACACGAGGCAATAATTTTCCACTATGACAACGTCGCTATTCCGGTTAAGAACTATTTGGAAAACAGTGGATGGGAAGTTTTACCCCACCTCCCTTATAGCCTAGACTTTGCCCCTTCTGACTGCCATTTGTTCCGATCGATGCAGAACGCCCTCACTGGAATACGGTTCACATCAGAACAGGATATCAAAAATTGGCTTGATTCATTCTTGGCGCAGTTATTTTGGGATGGGATCCACAAATTTGCCAAAAAGATGGGAAAAAGCCATAGCCTCAGATGGGAAATACTTTCTGTAATACTATTATACATATTTTTTTAAAATAAACGTTCAAATTTTGGAAAACCCCGCACAAATTAAGTTATATACCCAATAATTTTCACATAAAGAAGATATGGACAGTTGAATAGGTAAAATTTAAACTACCTTTCCTTGTATACAAAAATGAAAGTGTGTCCTTTATAGGCGTGCAAAATACTCAACCGATCTTTAAGAATTTTTTTACCGTAGTAATTTCCGAACAAAACATAGAATCATACTATAATATTATAAATGCGAATGTAAGTTTGTTTGTTGGGCTTTCACGCAAAAACTACTTAACCGATCATCATGAAACTTTGCACGTATACTCTTGAAGGTATTAGAAGTAACATAGGATACTTTTTATTAAAAAAAAAGAAGCAGGCTGTGTCAGAGACACGGCCATTAAGTTTAACGTAGAATACGCCATCCGATAAGACAGAAAACATATGTAACAATAAATGATAAATAATACAAGCAAATGAATTTCTTTATTTGATAGTTACTTTGGATGATATACATAAGCTTTGCAGTTCTTTGCAGCATTTTCTCTTCTTTTACTCTACTTTAACTTGCCCGCCTAAAATTATGCAATACAAAGAAAGGGCTGGACGAGTACATTTAAATCGCCCAACAGCAAACACTCAACCAAACACCACACACATATTTGTGTGCATGTGTTTATACAATTTTCATTTGAGAAATTTAAATATTAGGAAGATATCAACCAACATGAAATGTATGTCAAACGAAAGCTAACATCTTCATTTGACTACAAAAAAAAAAAAAAAAAAAAAATAATCGAGCCGTTTCCTTATAATTAAAGAAATAGAGATTACAACAATAAAAACCTGACATTGGTGCCCATACCGTAAGGTAAGACGTATTCTACGCCAAAATAAAAATTGTTTGTCAAAATATCGTCAAATTTAGCTACTTCAACGCCATCTAGCATCACAGTAATGAAGTTTCAACCCTGAATACTGTAATACCGGCCGACTGTATTACCGACGGTGACGACAATATCTAATTCAATATCTAATTCAATTGAATATAGTTTCAACTGTTTCTAATTATACCTTTCATGAGAATGAAATGGTATATTAAGTTTGGTCCGATGTTTGTAAGTGCCAGAAGGAGAAGAGATAGACCCATCAAAAAGTATACCTAAATGATCAGGACGATGAGCTGAGTCGATTTAGCCATGTCCGTCTGTCTGTCCGTCTGTCCGTCTGTCCGTCTGTCCGTCTGTTTGAACGCAAACTAGTCCCTCAATTTTAGAGCTATTTTGATGAAATTTGGTGAGCAGGTGTCGTTATACAAATGATTAAACATTTGTCGGAATCGGCCAGATCGGGTGACTATAACATATAATACAACCGATTATTCAGATATTGAATTTTGCGCCATAACTCCTCCATTTAAGCAGCTAAAGGCTTGAAATTTTGCAGAAATATCAGCCATTATTAGCTACGTATCAGTATTGAAAATCATGAAGATCGGAGAAATATAACATATAGCTCCCATACAACCGATTGTTCAGATATTGCATTTTGCACCATAACTCCTCCATTTAAACAGCTAAAGGCTTGAAATTTTGCAGAAATATCAGCCATTATTAGCTATGTATCAGTATTGAAAATCATGAAGATCGGAGAAATATAACATATAGCTCCCATACAACCGATTGTTCAGATATTGCATTTTGCACCATAACTCCTCCATTTAAACAGCTAAAGGCTTGAAATTTTGCACAAACATCAACCATTATTAGCTATATATTAGTATTCATCAAGATCGGAGTTCACAGTGTAAATCGGCAAGATAAATTCAGGACAAATATTTATTGCGAAAAGTAATAAGCTCAGCGCAATATCACATGAATCATAGCGTTAAACGTTTGGGAACTATTTACGGATCTGATAACTGTTTTCAAAGACCGACATATGTAGGTCTTACATATTAATACTTAATTATTTGTATTTTTTAAATGTTGAATATCAAGCGTCGATACGATATTAAAAATATTCAAAAACCATTCCCTTCTTAAAACATAGTTCTTTTTAATTACATAAGGAAAAGCATTAAATAATTTATAACAATGCCTTTACTAGAATTATTTTTATTGATTTGAAGGAAATTTTCGCTTTTAACTATAGGTAATACGAAATTGTAATACAATAACACGTTTTTTACTATTCTTCCATTCATGAAAGGTATGAAGCCTTCGGCATAGCCGAAGACAGCGCTGTTTTTACTTGTTTTTCTATATTTATTGTTATTTTCTTCTGTCGTTACATGCAGTATAAAACTATTTAAATTTTTGAGGTTATCCGTAATTTTTGTGGTTAGCTGTTACTTTATTATTTTAGATCTTACTCGCTGATGTTAATTCTTACTCTGCTTTTATTTGAAAAAATGCCTCGGAAGCGGAAATCTGGTCCATCCAAAAATTCATCGCGGGCCCGTGCCGCAAAAGTTGCACGAAATCAAGAAACTTCGGCTCACGCAGAGCTGAGAAGACAACAACAAGCTGAGCGACAAAGAGTTTTGAGAGCAGCTGAAACGCCTCTTCAGGCACGAGTTCGTTTAGAAAGACAAGCTGCACTGCAGACAACTAGAAGAGCGATAGAAATACCAGAACAATCGCAGGCGAGAAGAATTCATAATGCAGACATGCAGACCACGCGCCGCCGAAATGTCATGCGTAATGATTGGGCTGTATTTAATGGTACTGGGTTTCAATATGATCCTTCAATTGAATATCATAATAATCCATTGATTGTTATTGGCTCAATGAATAAAAAATGCCAGTACTGCGATGCTTTTAAGTGGAAAGATGAAACTGCTGGAATGTGCTGTTCCGGTGGTAAAGTTTCACTTCCATTACTTGGTGAACCAAACGAGCCTTTGAAAACTTTATTATTAAATGTTACAGATGAGTCAAAGCAATTTCTAAGCAAAATAAGAAAGTATAACTCTTGCTTTCAAATGACATCTTTTGGAGTGATAAGAATGCCCGGGTTTTCACCAACTTTTACTGTACAAGGACAGATATATCATCAAATTGGATCACTATTTCCAGAAGATGATGATCAGCATAAATTTCTGCAGGTCTACTTGATAGGTGGTGAACAAAATGAAGTAAATCGTCGTTGCCAATATATTGAAGGAGTAGAAAGAGAAACGGTATTGAAAATTCAACGAATGTTACACAGTCACAATGTTTTGGTAAAACTCTTTAAAAGTGCGATAGACAACTGGCCTTCAGACAACTACAAAGTTATCATTCATGCTGATCGAACTCCACGTGGCGAACATGAAAGGCGTTATAATGCGCCGATGGTCAATGAAGTTGCTGTTTTGGTTACTGGTGACCCGAGCTCTCCACGAGACAATACGCTAAAGCGTGTAGCTGATACTCATAGATTCTATGATGCTTTGCAGTACCCATTAATTTTCAGTAAAGGAGAATCTGGATATCATTTGAATATTCCAGTCATTAATCCAACAACGGGACAACCAATTCCAAATAAAAAAGTTTCCTGCAAGGACTTTTATGCGTATTACATGATGCTTCGAGAGCATGACTTCAACCTTCTTCTGCGTACAAGTCAACTTTTTCATCAATTCTTGGTAGATATGTATATTAAAGTAGAGAGCGAACGTCTTCGTTACATTTCTCTAAACCAGAAAATATTACGAGCTGAAAATTGCATACATTTACAAGATGCGATTAGCGCAGACAATAATATCAGACCTAACGACATTGGAAAAATGGTTATTTTGCCGTCCACTTTTGTGAACAGTCCCCTGATATCTCCATGAGTACACGCAAGACGCATTTTCTTATGTCCGAACTTACGGAAGGCCTGATCTCTTCGTAACTTTTACCTGTAATCCTTCGTGGCAGGATATAACTCAAGAGCTTATGTCTGGGCAAAAGGCCACTAATCGACATGACATAGTTGCCCGCGTATTTCGATTAAAGGTCCAAAAGTTAATGAACGTTGTAACAAAAGAAAAAATATTTGGAGACGTCCTGTGCCATATGTACTCTATTGAATGGCACAAAACGAGGTCTACCACATGTGCACATATTAATTTGGCTAAAGCAGAAGCTACTTCCTAATCAAATTGACAACATAATTTGCGCTGAAATTCCAGATCCAGAAGAAGATAAAAATCTGTATGACACGGTTATTAAAAATATGATACACGGTCCCTGTGGAGCTCGCAATCCAGCGTCACCTTGCATGCAAAATGGCATGCATACTTATTCAATTGCTCCACTGCGGGCGAAGCCGCGGGTAAAAAGCTAGTATATAGATATTTGCAAAAATTTATTCTTAGAAAGTCTTTATTGGCGTAGCAAAGCATGCCGGATGTGTTAGTATAGTATCATTTTGAAATCTTAAATCACATTTTTTGATGTAAATATAAACATAAAGAAATTTGTATGCCATTAATACACCGTACTCATTTTTATTGATTTTTTAAATATTTCCCTCCATAATTAAGTTCTACATACTGAATTTTAAAGAATTCGCTACTTGATTGTTGTATATTACCGTTAAATGAGAATGGACGTGGTTTTCTGACTAAGAATGCAAAGTGCGTTTGCAATTGGCAAATAAGTTTCAGAGATATATGTAACTATTTGTTATATAACGGGTGGTATCACGCCTATTTCGGAAATGTTTTTAATTCCACATATTTCTTCACCTTACCCCAGCCTACATTAGAAATTTATAAAAATTGTTTAATTTTTGTAGATCGCCGCTTTATGAGCGGTGGGCATGGTTTTTGTCCTATTTTTACAATTTGCAAAATTTTGACTTGAAATGCAATGCGCGCAACAAATTTAGTAGAGTTTGGTAGTATGGTTTAGGGTCTTTGTAATCCCCTTTGCAGCTCAATGGTGTATCTTAGTTACCAAACTACCATAAGTCGAGGTCAAGGTGTATTCCAAGTTTTGTTGGATATCTTAATACTTACTCAAATGATCCGATGCACGGACAGACAGACTGAAATACATGGCTTAATGGATTTCGCGTTTCATTCTAAACATTTCAGTTTATATAAGTCTGTGTACTGTGTTGTGCACATCTTCAGCAACAAAATTCAATACAATTGTATTACCACTTATTTTTATAAATTTTTTTGCAATAATTTTCCATAAACGCATAGCTGATTCCCTAGTATAAACCATAAGAGTAAACATTTCAAACTTTTCAAAACATGTGTATAAATTCAATAATGAAATGTCACAACCCCGAAACAAGGTTGTCTGCGAACCAAACTTGACAAGGAATGCCAAAAAATCGTTTCAATATACATTAGCTTTTCTCTGTGACCTTCCGGTTATAAAGAATTTTAACAAAAATGATATCTCCCAAAATTTAATATGGTATAAATATTCACTACTCTGGCTTTATATACATACATACATATAAAAATATAAAAATATTTGATAATTTACCAGATGTTTTTTTAAGGAAAATCACTACTTAAATTCTTGTCTTGTATTTTTAAATATTTTTCAACCAATATGTGTAACTGGAATAGGAAATTTAAAAATTCGAAGAAATAAATCTCGTTGTCAGGCAAGGCTGAAAAGTAGCAGAATGAATGATAGTTAAAAAAAAAACCTCAAAAAATCGATTGACATATGGTTTCTGCAAACCAACCATTCTTTATTAAAACTGTGTAAATTTTGTAAAATTTCACAGAAATACGTTGACGACTTGTTTTCAATTCTATATTGCAATAGGGTGTTAAAAAAAAAGATTTAAAAAAAAAAATTTGAAAAAATAGAACAGTTTGCTATTTTTCGAAAACTTTATGCGAGCTGATGAAACGAACGCTTCGTGGTGTATCCAAATGGTGCACTCCTTGGGGGCTTGTGGTCAACTCAAATAAGGTAGAACTCGTTCTTTTCACGAGACGGTATAAAATGCCTTGGGTAACTCCTCCGTAACTAAACGTCGTGAGCATTTAAAAAATAAACGTTTTTTAAGCAATATCTGGCAAACGGCTGCACAAAAAGAAATGTTAATAAAAAATCAGCGAGAAATATCTTAATGGGCGCTATAAAATAAAATTATGAAAAAACAAAATCGGGCATGCAAATGCCATTGTCCGATTTGCCGCGGAATACCCCATAAACACAACTGAACTTTTTTGAAATATATTCTAAATACATATGTGGCTTTTAAAGATGCCACTTTTAGCAGCGCCAGTTATCAATATCACTTTTACTTGCCATTTTATGCCATCACGTTCGCTTAACTTTTTTTTTAATACCCTAATAGTCTATGTAGGTGGTAACGAGCATATTGATTGAATGGGAGTACCTACGCTACACTTAGTTGTTCGCAAAACAAAACCTAGCAGTAATATCACGAATAGCATTGCAACTTGATGTTATTAATTCACTTTGATTGTTTTCGAAAGTTTCCACTATCTTTTGGTTTTATTGCAGTTAACTTAGTTATTGTCGCTAATGTTACGGGAAACGCAGAACTAAATACATACAAACAAACAACTACAAACAACAATAACATTCGCTATTGCCCCATCAACCCCATGCTGTGAATTTGTTAACAGCATTACCGGGTGGGTACTTAGCTGCAAGTTGTTCGTTGCCAGTTGCCAGTTGTCTGTTGTCTGTTGTCTGTTGTCTGTTGTCGGTTGCCGGTTGCCAGTTGCCGGTTGCTGCCACTCCAAGTGGTGGTGTCTCTAATGCAATTATGTTATTTTGTATTTACTCAATGTGCTTGCAATAGTCTAGTACAACAGTGCCGCCGTAATATTATTATATTGCAATATGACTGTTGCTGTTTTGTAAAGTAGTTATCATCACTTTAAGACAATAATCGTTACTTGCCACTTGTATTGTTTTTGTTGCTTTCGTTGTTTTCTGTTGCTGATGCTTTTGCGCCCGTTGCGCATCAACTGGAATCTGAAACGCGCCAAGTGGAAGTCATTAAGTTGACAATTACACTTACACATTATACATACATACATCTGTAGGTACATATTTACATATCAAGATATGCAGGTAAACATAAGGATTATACTCGCATCTCTTCGGCGCAAACAATTAATGCTACGTATGTACTATATACAAACACTGGACCGTGCGCAGAATTTGCTCTTGGAGGGGTTTCATTTATTTTATAAAATGAAAAAAGAATACCATTACTCTATGGATTTGTTGAATAAAATAACAAAACTTTCAAAAAAATTATGGATTTAATCTCTTACATACTGAAACAGATTGTGCTCCACCCACATGTTTTGTACATTTATAGCATATTGTTTTTGTTCTGCGATCTTTCGTTTCTTTTTTCTAGGAGGTTCACATGCTATGCTACTCGTAGTACTGGTTCGGGTCCTTCACAATATTCGTCGCAATGAGCTAGCTGTTTTCCTAATTCTATAACAAAATTTGTTCTATTGCGTAATTTTTTGCAACAAATTCCATTAAGAGAAACCCACACAATGTACGCATTGTTGTACTCTAAAATTATTTCTGGTTTCGCTTTCGGTCTATTGTCGATATTCTTGTCATTATGTTGCGTAACAAGTAATGTCACAATTTTTCCTCATTTTGTACAATATGATGGTATCGTTTTATCGCTTTGAAATCCAAAAAACGAAGAAAATATTTCGCGTTCCTTAAATAATTTGCAAGTGAACATCAAGTAAAAAATTATCACATGTTATGTTTCGTCCATAGTTTTTTATATTTTTTACTAATCTTTTCACAATCTTTTCACCTTGATATTTTTCCTCTTACTTCTCCAAGTTTCCCAGCGTAAATTTCGAACTTCCAATCTACTGTCTACTGCCATAGTATGAATCCGTTTTGTAGGTACCCGTTCCGGATTTCGAAACACTCGCGAATTGGTTGCAGTTTATTAACCGATCTTACTTCCCTTCTTGCAGTTGCATTATCAAATCGGATAACTCTGAGTATGTTTTGAAATCTAGTTCGACTCATAATGTATGTATAATTGAAAATTTTTCGTGCAACTTTTCTACTTAACAGTTGGGATATCTCTTCGTTTTTTGACTTGCATACCCCGATAAGTATTAAGAGCCCATTACACTTTCGAAACTTATTGAGATCAATTGGTTTCCATGTATTTCTAAAAACACGACTTCCATCAGTATTTGTTCATTTGCTAATAGTACCCAAAGCGGTATCCTAAAACAAATTAGAAACGCAGAGGATATGCTATCAACTTCTCGGAATGCATATCGTGTAAGTTCTAATTTTTTTTCGCGCAAAATGTCACGATGACGCTATCTCCCCTATGCAGAGTTGACAGAACTTTCGTATCATATTTGTTGATTCTTAGCTATGAAAGTTGAATTAGATTGGTTAATGATGTTCACTCCAACTTCGTCGTCGATGTCCTCGGAGTCGGAATCATCAAACGCTCTTACATCTATGGCCTCCTTAACCGATGCTTCGATATCTATTTCTGCGTAGTCATCCGATGCAACATACTAACTGGCACTATTGATCTCCATATCACTAACCCCTTTTATGACAGCCTCCAATTCATGAGGCTTTACAATTCTTCGGTTATCTATTTTTTCAATTTTAAATTCTGTAGCAACAATTTACATAAATCTCAGTTTTTACATAAATTTAGCAATGATCACTAGTTTTAATCGCCATAATGTAGCTAGATTTTTGATTTTCTGTTTCCAGAACTCGACTCAATAATAAATCCGGATAATGCATCGAAGCGACCACTTGCAACGAAACCTAGGATTTAATCGCTATTACAGCTGAAACGCTGCAGCAGTTGATTTTGAATATCTCCATTTATTCGAGATGTTTTCTAAGACGCTAATAGTTGCTGGTTGGAAATAAAGTTTATTTTTAATGATTAGTGACTCTCCATTCACCTCGTTTCACTAGATTTTTTCACATTGACCGTTAAAATACTTAGAGTCTATCCCCAAAAATTCGAAAAAGATAGAATGACGTCTGACAGTCTTTTTACAGTAAACTGCCTAATCGAAAAAGAAACAAAAATCTTCAATGCACGGAATGAAAATTGTAATTTGTTGGAGCCCCGAAATGTCTGTCAACTATCTGCCAAAATCTTGGAAGCTTTGGAGTTGTTGATTCTATCGATGGAGGAGCTGTTATCAAAACAAAGAAAATTACTATAAGTTCATTCTGAACACGACTGCTGGTGTACACTGCGTTTTAGTGGGAGTTCTCAAAGTGGTTTAGAATTGAGCTTTCATTTATTGATCTATTCATGAATAGTCCTATATCGTAAGGGTTCGTTGAGTTCGTTCCAGTCGTAGATGATTAAAAATCCGAGGAAATTTTCTGTTCTAAATGCTGTAGATTTGAGCGGATATAGAAATTGAGTTTCTGATTGCGAAGCCTTTGAATATTGAAGTGAATGTGAGGAGGAGTGAATTTCTGGATCCGTAACTGTCGCAGGTTCAACGCTCAACTGTTGATTAATGGAAAATAACTTAATAAAATTATAAGCTTGTATTGATATGATCGGGTTCGAGACGAAGTCTTTTATTTAAAAATTTACGAATGCTCATTTTGAACGAGTTCGATTTAGCAAGACACAAATCATCAAAGTTTCCCTCGGCCCCTACAAGCTCTCTTTTCTGAACACCCCAAAGATTTTCTATTAGATTGCGGCCAGGCGATTATGGTGTCCAAGGGAGAGTATGTTTTGGGCCATTGTCATTTTGAAATGATATGTCCGACATTGGCTTCCCGAATTTTCTGGTAGTATAGATGTGAGGTTTCAGTTTAAAATATCAATAAAATATTGAGAATTCATTGTTCCATCATCAAAGGATCCAACACCATGCACTATCATAAATTTAAGCCAACAACTCTTAACGTTAATATGTTCATTTTCTTTAAGGAATTTTGGTATTATAACAGCCGCAGATCTCTCACAATGGAGCGCTGGCTTCAGGGAAAACAATTTTTGTGCCGACTTTATTGGGATTAACCAAATCTGAAGACCTGCAGGACGACTGAAATTTCGCCGCAACTTTTACCATCTTGTAAAAGGTGTTGGATTTCTTTCTTCACATTTTGCAGCACAGAATTAACCATTTTGAGCTGCGGAATACTAAAAGAATTATTCAACGTAAATGAAATTAAAATATAGCAAACCCTTACTTTAATAATTCTACCGGTAGAAAATAACACAAGTATGAAATCGAAGAAATATTTCGTATTATCCCATCCATTCTACAAAAAAAACTGAAAACAAAAAAATGTTCATATAAGTCGTACCTGTTTTTTAATTGAGTATAGCAAATAACCGCTTTACAATAAAAACGATTATGTATCGCGTTAGAAGACAATTCCATTTCACATTTCGGAGGGGTTTGTGGTGACCTGACCACCTCAGTAAGAGTCTATATTTAGGCCTCATATCGGACAGGAAACTAAATTGAGGGCTCAGTATTGCAGATAGAGTACGGAAAGCAACTGTTGCACTATACTCCTGTATTCGCGAATCTCCTACCCTCAAGGGAAGGGTGGATACGGGATACTGCAGAAAAGGGCGAGTCTATCCATGTGCACACATATGGTTCAAACTTCGAGGGTAGGGTCGGTGGAGGCGTAAACTCTGAACGCCTGGGAATTTCTGTTAGATTCCGTCTACCGGACCACTGTAGCGTTTTTAGGCGGGCCCGAAACTGGTCAAGTGTGATGTGGCGTCTAAGGTTGATATCTACTTTTTCACTGATAGACCGTCGGCTATAAAATCTCTCAAGAAACAATCGATAACCTCCACGAAATAACACTCAACTCTCGACAAGATGGCTGAGTCATTTCCATCAAAAGTGGTATGGGTTTTAACCCATGAAGATGTAATTGATGACCCTTACGAACTTTCAAGCTACTTGCTTCCGACGGGCTTCTTAAGGTGGCAAATTACAGATGGCGGAACGAGACCACTTGTAGAACGGCTTGAAGTTAAAGCTAAATAAGCATAAGGTCAACGTGATTGTATCTGTCATAACAGGGCACTATTTGGTAGGTAAAAACGTTTATTGATTAGACGTACGATTGCATGATTTTTGTAGAAGTAGTCAATATGAAGAATAGTAGGACACGATTTTGCACTTTCTGTGCCAGTGCCCGGTTCTATCCAGATGAAGATTTTCCGTTTTACGCAGACAATTCTTCGATACCTTGGAAGGCCTCAGAAGCGTGGAAATCACAGAGCTTCTTAAAGTCTTGCAGATTTTAAAATGGCTCTAAGGGGAATTGGGAATCGTTGATCCCCATGCGGCTTCACAGCGGGTCTTGAGCCTAAGTGTGCCTCTGACGACAGCTGCCATATCCTAACCTAACCTAACAGCGCCACCTAACAGTCACTAATAACACAACACAAGCGCTTGTTTTCAAATTATCTTCTTTTTTCAAACTTCTTCTGGTTGGGTATGAACCCCCAAAACCCCTCTCGAGCGTTCGGCTCTGTACATGCATACATACATACATAACATATTGCGATAGAAAGTGAAAAGCGCCCATTTGCAACATGCTTAGCAAAACCATTAACACACTCTCACATACTACCCACATTCCAGCACTTTTACTTTTACTTTCACTTTCACTTTTACTTTTACATACTCGCAAAGCAACTAAGCAGGCATTATTAGCGCTAAGTTCATACTCATTCGTATTCTAGCGGTAACATTGGCATTCATCTGTATGTTTGTTTGTTTGTTTGTTTGTTTACTTGTTTTTCATTGTAGTGCGTGTTATCTCTCTGCGGAATTTTGTCACATTAAGTAGCCGTAGCAAGCCATGTAACTCATATTAAATGGATTATCTACGAGTTGGTCGACTTGAACTTGTTGAACTTTCAACTTTCCAGGCACTCATGCAAAGTGAACCTTTTCTCGGTTAGAGTATTTATTTAATCGTATTTGGTTTTTTGAACTTTCTCATTGCTGGTCACTTATTTTAACTTTTGCAATGCAAGTAACACACTTTCATTTATCTGCATACATATTGTACATACATATATACAAAAAAGTCGAGAACAAAAATGGTTTCTAAATGATTAATTCATTTGACCGCTTTGGTGGAGCGACAAACTAAGAACTTTGTTTAATTTTGTTATAAAAGTATTGTTCTTTAAAATTAGCAATTTTTCTGGGAAAACATAATTAAATTGTAATAAATGCCATCTGTGTGCCAAATGTGTTTCGAAAAGTTAGCGCTGAGTTGTAATAACAAAGATTTTTTTTATCTTAGAGGCAGTGAAACTTTATTAAATAAAATAAATCACGTACGAGTGAAACTTTATTAAATAAAATTTTTTACTGAGAATGCAATTTAGTTTGTATGACGAGTAAACTTTTACTGGTTACTGACAAAAATTGCAGTACAAATAGTTGCTTACTGATTACGAAAAATAATTGCACTAGCGATATTTTTTTTAAAGATCACTGAAAGAAATTTCAGTAAAAATACTGTACCCGAGTTGCAGCAGAATGCTCTAACTCGGATAAAATAAAAAAGATTCGATTTTTTTAGTGCTTTTTAGGAACGGAAAATATGTGTGCTGGTAATTTTTAGGTTGAGGTAGCTATATAATTCAAAATACTAAGGAAATAAACACGAATTAGATCTTAAACTGAAATTTTCCATGTATTTTCTTCCGGCTCATTCTCAATAGTGCAGTTTTTTTCCACTTCCCAACACTACATCTCGGGCCGGATACCATTTTATCGAGTTGGCTCAACTCGCATATTTTTCCGAGTTAGTGTTATCCTACCTAGTGTTCTATTGAAACTCGGTTACAAAGAAACGTGCATAATATAATTTGATATGCATTATCAGGGGTTGGAATGAAATTGAGGTATGTAGGTCGGAAATCCAAAATCGGGATTCCAAGCTCTCAGGCATAGTTGCACATTGGAATAAAGGGGAGGATGGAAATAACGATGGATAGGGTGAAAGGATAGGGACGATATTTCTTCTCCCAAAACAACACACTCCGATGAATCTTAGAAAATGAACGTTTTACAGCTTTCATTTATCTGATCCAAATATACTGCATCTCAGCAGGCAGGTACAGAGAAAACGCTCTGCCTTATCCTCATCCTCCAGACAAGATGTGCAAATCGGGTGATCGATGGTGCACAATGGTGACCATCTGTTGTACCCATGGATTGTGTTCAACCAGGGCTCGTAACTCCTTCCATTTCTAGCTACCACCCTGGCCGTTCTTTTCATGAAGCAATTGATTGTTTTGCAATTCTCGGTAGTGCACCACGGTTCCCACGAATTTTATTAATGATACCCTGAGGCACCTGACCGTCCCTGCTTACATGACCCTATAATTGGCTGCGGTCAAATGAAGTCTCAAAATAGACTATCGGTATCAGATTAACATTCGGGGCAAAAACAAAGGCAATTGTTTTTGGAATAGTTTTTAAAAAAGCATTTGTTGTCATCAGTTCTTAATTTAATTGGCAAAGTGCGATTTTGTCTTCATAATGTTTTCAGCTCACAAGGTTTCAATTGTGCAGAGCTGGAGAGCAGTGTTTTTTCGGTCATATTTCCTTTTACCCAAAACTGAAGCCATATAATTACTGCATAGGACTACATGTTGGACAAAATGAACAACATAAAACTCTTGGAGATGGATGAATTTTAATGGTGCCAACAGAGGATACGGGATAAAATGCAAAAGGAATTGGTTTTTCTGGTGACAAAAAAGAACAATGGGTGAAAATGAAATAATAATACTATATTTTATTTTAAAAACCCTAGGCTGTGTATCTTTCCAACAACAAATTGTGTAAGAGTTACTCGTTGTTGTTAGCTGGTTTGTTGCAGCTTTGCCCAGGAACCCATGACCCAATTATCGCTTGAGACTTTGATACAGTGATTGTCCTGAAAGATATTTTTCCTGTTGTTATAATTTTTAATATTCAAACTCTTTGGATTTGTGGATGAATCTAGCGAGGTTTAGCGACCAAATTCGGCATCTTAGTAATGCCTACAAAATCCCCAAAAACTGTCTAAATGTTGGCAATGCCTATGATAGGTCTGCGTTGCCAAAAAGCGATTAAGTCTCCAACGGGAGAGTCCAGCTAAAACATTACCGACAATAATATAAAAATGCCAGATGAGAGCTGAAAAGGGGTGTTGGTAATTTTTTGTTGTCCGTCCTTTGACGGCAGTGCAAACCAACGGTTGTTGTTCGTGTGTAAGTTGAGAATTTACGAGGCAGCTGGAGCTCCTCCTCTGCTATGGGTGGTGGTTTGACCCAGAGGACAGCATTCACGGGGCGAGAGTCGATGAAGGTGGAGATTGTCTCTTGGTGAATGTCGTTCAGGACTACCCGGTAGGCAGCAGGGCCCAGTCTGTTGGTGGTGTGCGACTGGATCTCGGCGGTAATATCTAGCAGATGCCCCCTGACATGTCTCGGAGGTGGATCCTCAGCAAGCAGGTACTCGTTAGGGTGGCCACTACGATGGCAACCAACGAGGAACTGCCTGGCGAGCATAAAGTTATGCTCCCTAAGTGGGAGCATTGAAGCCTCATGGTGTGATGTTCTACTGGAGACATCAGAAGGCATCCCGTTGCCGTCCGGAGTGCTGCGTTCTGGGTAGCCTGTAGTCTCATTCACTGGGTCCTGCCTGTCCCAGGCGACCAAATTGGAGCGGCGTAGTTTAAAACCGGCCGGCCAATCGCCTTGTATGTTGCCAACAACGTTTCTTTGTCTTTGCCCCAAGAGCTGCCGTCTAGCGACTTGAGGACTTTGTTGCGGCTCTGTATTTTATTGACGACTGCAGTTGTGTGCGCAGAGAAAGAGGCCAGGCTGTCAAATGTAACACCCAAAATTTTTGTGTGGTTTACTGTCGGTACAGGTGTACCGTCCACATGTATATTTAATTGTGTCCTGACCTCCTTCGTCCAGGTGGTAAATAAGGTCGCCGAGGATTTAGCAGGGGATTGAAATAAGTTCCGACCAGTGAAGAAACGAGCAAGTTCTGAGAGGTAACCATTCACTTTTGAGCACATGTCATCAATTGCATTGCCGGATGCCATGATCGTACAGTCGTCGGCATATGAGACTAGCGGTCTGGGTCACAAGGCGTGCCGAAGGAGACTCGTTTTAGCGGTGGAAGTGGAAACACCTTTTTAAAACAGGCGACGTTTTTTTGAGTAGGTTTTGACGATAGCGATTTTTGATCATTTTTTAGAAAAGAGCTGCAGACCTAGCAGTGTTTTTGTTTAGTGCACATAAGACGCATGTTCATCAATTGTCGACCTCTCGTTATTTTTTAGTTTTATAGAGAAAAAAATATATTAAGATATATATGAAAATGATATTAAGCGCTAGTACTAAAAATATACCTTCATGATTATTGTAAAAAGTTTCAAACAGTATCGCCATTGTAATGTTTACAAAATAATCCATCAATAAGTAATCAATTACAGTTTATTATTAAGTAACAGGGAAATTTTCTAGCAATGAGTGCACCCCCATTATGCTCAATCGCGTTCCAAGGATCCTATAAATGTTAAAGTCTCCCACCAAAACCTATTCTTGATGATTTTCTCAGTATAGCTTTTATTATTCATAAGAAGACAGCCTTCAACGATTAAACGGGTTTAATTTTCAAAATATAGGAGCTTTAAAGTAAACCCTCATATCTGAAAGTACGGAAGTACCTACTGAAGCTAATCTTAATAATTTGAAGTGGACACATTCTATTTATAAAGAGTGGTAGGTGTGACACATTTTATCTTCTTAGCCGATTTAGTGTAATAGTTATAGCGCATATCTGAACAATCAGTTGTATGAGAGCTATAAGTTATTGTGACCTGATCTTGATCATTTTCAGTGGATACCTTTTATTTATAATAAGTAAAAGATATTCCACGTTTCATGCTATTAGCTGCTTCAGTGCCAGAGTTATAAGGCGAAAGCTCTTATGTTTATATGTGTGTGTTCTATTCGCAACTATTCGGTGCATATGACTAATATTTGAGTGAGTATAAGTAAATTGTATGTACATATGTCTTATAGATCAAACTGTGTTTATTATTTTGGAAAATGGGCGGTGCCATGCCCTGCACAATAAGAAAAACCAAATTTCTTTGTAACTCCACAACTGTTTGACGCAGATGTACAATATTTGGTATAAAGATCCTTTAAGTGAGACTATATATTATTTGTTTGAGAAAAAGGCAGACGACTCACGCCCCCATTTACATAAGACGAAATTACTATTCACAGTATCCTTGTAGCTATTTGACGAAGGTATTTGATATTAGTTCCGTAAGAGCAAGGTTTAAAGTATATTTTAAGCGCAAAAGCAATGTTCAATACCTAAAAAATATGTCTTTATTGGCGCATCAAAACAAGCCGGGTTTGCTAGTATAACAAAATTTTGAAATCTTAAACGACGTTTATTGATTTAAATAAAAGAGTGATATTAGTTTGAATTTGTTTATTTCTCCCCCCAATTAAAATGCGGTACTCGTTTTGTATGATTTTTTCAGTTTTCGAAATTTTGCTTACTGTGATACAAGTAGCGTTAAGATAGCTCTATATTTACTTGAGCTATCCGACTGACGGACAGACGGGCGGACATATAGACATGGCTTAATAAAATTTGCTATTAATTCTAATAATTTTGGTATATATATATATGTCTATATCTATCTCGGTTATTTTATGCTGTTACAAACAATCGTTAGGTGAACAAAACTATAATACCCTGCGCACCAGCGGGCTCGGGTATAAAAAATACCTACAATTCGAAATTATAGGTAATAGAATGACTTCACAACTCTCCCATTTTTGGTTCAGGCATTGTCTGTGGTTCCACTTGCTTTTCTTTACGATATTCAGGGTATTTCAATGAGTTTATCTAAACTTTAGTGTTGATCAATTTTCGACATTGCTTTACTTATTTCACATCTATTCGTAATGCTTTTAGAGTGCATACTAAAGAATTTCTCACACATTAAAATACTCAAAAGGTAAACTTATTTCTTGGCAATTATTTTCATTTACAGAAAACGAAACGAATTTCGAATAGTTTCAAAGAATTATTAGTTTTCGTTAATGCTAAGCTCAGCATATACATAAATACAGCAAATAACTTGATTGATGCGAGAGCCATTAACCTTAACCGCCATCTTTAACTTATTTCATTTGATTTTCTTACTAATGGAGATGAAATTTTTTTTGTGTTATCACCAATTGCGCTTTTCTAATGATTTCTGTTCATATCGAATTCTTTGGATTGCACATAAGTCGCGAATTAAGCTAACGGTTTATGTTGTGGCGCTTTACGTTGGCCATTATGCCGCACAAGTTTGACCATAAATCAAATGCAGTAAAATACGTATAATAAATTGAGTCAGGTTTTGTGGAATATTATGCTATGCGTAGACCAGACGCCAACAAAACAATCAATTGCAGACAAATGATAATACCTGTGTACATACAGAGATACAAATATACATAGATATATTATATAATGATTCGAATCATGAATGCAGTCGGGCTATTGAATAGCAAACCCCGCACTGAATGGACTTGTGCAATATTCCAATGAATCTTAATAGATTGAATGTTGATAATAGTTGTGAATCATCAAAGGGATTAATATGTATGCCTGAATTAGAATTAAGCACAAAGAGTGTGATTGAGGAATATAAAAAAATGTCCTTTATTTAAGACATTATACACTTTAAATGAATTACGTAAATCTATAAATCGAAAGTGAACGTTTTCTGAAGTGGCTACAAATTACCGTTGATTTTTGATAATTTCATTTATGGCGAACTTATGCAAATTTTTCCATTGAGGTAGATAGGTAGGCGACTGCCGTTAGAAGGCCGTTGTGTTACCGCAAAAGCTGACACGATCCGAAGGAAAATTACCCCTTGCCAAACCATCTTGCATTGCTGATGATTCTCATCAGATAATTAACCTCAGTGTTTGATATCTCCCTAAGGTCATCCAGAAACCGTGACCCCAGATACCGCAGCCTGCTTTTACCCAGAGGAGGACACAGTAGATGTAGGACCATTTATTCCTCTTCGTAGTAAGAAATATTCTCTCTTTTCAGTGAATATTCGCTTCGTGACCGCTTCCGGACCCATTGAGGCTATGCCTGTCTGGATGTTCGACAAGTCGTATTTTGACTCCTTCTAAAGGGTAATTTCTTAGCTATTTTCTTTTTAGCGGCACTGGCTCACGCACGTTTCATGTCTTGCATTACTGTCGAGAATTTTCAGTTTGATCTATAATTTAACCATGAATCTTATGGTTACAAGCGAACAACGCTTGCAAATTATAATATGTATATATTATAAAAAGGTTTAAAACTGAACTCAGTATCAGAAAGGAGTGGGTTTATATATCTGGAACATATAAGATAATCCATAGTATGATAACCGGGTACACGGATGGTTTATTAAATGCAGAGGGTACCGGGGCAGGTTTATATAACCAGGGCTTGGGATTATAGGAAGCTATGGGTAAGTGAATGACTACCTTTCAGGTAGAAATCTATACCAAAGAAGCTGTGCGTTCTTCAATATTACCCGCAACTACCGGAACTGGAACGTTGCCATATTGGCAGACAGCCAATATACTATCAACGCCCTCAAATGTCAGCAGGTAACTTCTAAACGAGTATGAGTTCTCTGGGTTCCGGTGCATACTAGTACTGAAGGAAACGAGATCGCGGATAGTCTAGCGAAAAAGGGAACGTCAACTCCCTTTGTTGGTTCAGAGCCTTTCTGTAGTATTAGGATGGGGATGCTATCCACACTGGCCAAGGGAAAACGCGAAACCCGTTGGGAACTACACTGCGGAAATATACCAGGCCCGGGAATTAACTCGGATGAATATTGCAGATTCTGCAGAACAGAAAAATAAATTACATGACATAGAGTGAAGCAGTGCCCTGCACTAATGCACACAAGCAAAAGATATGTACCTGTGTGAATATCTAATAACAGATGGCATTGTAACTCTAGAGATTTAGGTTTTATACTGCCATTTATCTCGCATGTCGAACTAATATAAATTTTTTAATCCATAAAAGGGCCACATAGAACCTCAAGGTCGCAGTGCACAATCCTCAGTAATAATAATAATTTTATGAGATTTCCTTTCTTATACTTATGAATTTATTGTAATAATCGACAAGTACGCCTTTTCTCTTTAGCAAATATCGATCCTATCAGAAATATGTAAATTGTGGAGAACTTTAAAACACGAGCAGGTAGGAGTTCAAATTCAAACTATAATGTTAAGAATGATTTCCGGGGCGATCAATTTTTCATAATTTAATTACTCCACGCTAGTCTCTTCCGGATTTTTAGAACTCCAAAAGCGAACAGTCTGCTTAGTGTCATAACTATCAGGTCGGAAATGAGTCGCCTCGCATAAGTTGCTTAAAATATTTGGATTTGGCTGCAATATCAGACAACATAAAATCAAAGTAGCTAGAATATTTTCTGAACAAACTAAAACCTGACTTTGTTCGTACATAAATGGCTCTTTGTAAAAAGCAAAAACACCATTATTTTTGTACCGGACAGCAGAGATCCGCGCATGCAGGCAAGTACATTTCAAGCACTTCGTTTCAATGCTTATTTGGCTATGTGGAAAATTGCAAATAAGTATAGTACATCGCAGCATAAACACATATGGATATGGTACATGTACAATATGTATGTATGTATGCACTTCAATGAGGCTGGTTTAAGATGGAAAGTAAATAGTAACACCACAGTCGAAGCTGGTTGAGGCCACTGCATTTGCTTCTGAAATTGTCCAATGCTAACATCAACAATGTTTTTAGGAGTCTGAATGATTAGAGAAGCACATTTTGTGTATTTAACGGAAAAGGAAAACTTTTTGTTGATTCTGTTTTTTCGAAACTCAGTTGCTGTTGCGTCACAGGAAAGCCACTACAACTTTTTGAAAGCGAATTATGCAATAGGACATTTTAGCGTATTGGAAAAAAAATTGCAGCAAGTGTGCAGCTAATTTAAGCAACAACAAAAAACAGACTTAGGTTAGGTTAGGTTAAAGCGGCTGCCCTCATATCATTGCCCCATCGGACCTATTGAGATACCAGTTGGGCAGTAAGTAAGCGCTGCCAGTTCCCCCAAAAAACGAATCCAGTTTGATTGGTTCATGAAACCCAGGGGATCGTTAACATCCGCTAGTCGAAGAAGTATTATTGTAGGCATCTCCTCCTTGCGCTCGCTAAAGCAGGGCAATAGGGAAAGTACTGTTCGATGCTTTCCACTTCCAGCTGCGACAATAATCGTTTGTGGGAAAGCCTTTCGTACTGGCATGCGTACCCATAAGGTAATGACCGGCTATGATACTTGCAACCAGTGGTAGGAGGCGTCTTTCCATATTGATTAAACCGAAAGATCTATCTTTGTTTAATTTGGGCCAGAGCTAACGGGCTATGCCACAAGTGGGTTCTTTGGTCCATCTTGCGCTTGACACTTCGAGGATATTGGCCATGAACCACAGTCTACAAGAAGACAGGAGTATTCTCGCGTCGTGAGATACATTTATACCCGTCTGGCTCTTGCCAGTTCTTCGGCTACGCATTTTCTCAGTATATCGCTGTGGCCAGTTACCTATGATATATATGTACATACGTATTGTATCTGACTGTCGATCACAGTCCTTGGTGATATTACGCAGCAATCGAACGATAAGAAAAATTACACTGAAGATGGCACAACGCCAACCAAACTTGAGAAGGAATGATGGAAAATCGTTTCCAAAATACATCAATTTAAGAGCAGCTTGATTGATTTCAGGTTAAGTGCGGAATTTCAGCCTGGAAAACGCTGCAGTGTGAGTGAGACATCCTGAGAATAAATTCCATTTTCAACACTGACACTGTCGTCCAATTTAGAGCCTTCGGTGTAGAATGCAGTGGTGTTGGTAGAACACCCGGTAACTATGTCCTCCTCCTAGTCACTCCTCGCAGGAACCAGCCTGCGCTATATCTGGGGTGATGTGATCAGTCCGCCTGAAATTTGTATGACATTTGTCCAGAATTTAGAGTGAATATGTAATGATAAAAATAATAATGAAAATAATTTGGCGATTACGAGTTCTCCAAACAGCACTTATTTATCAAATTGATACGAATTGAAAACAGTGTTCGATTTATAGTCGCATTCTGGAATCATTGAAAGTCTTCGGTGAGTAATATTCGTAAATAATGTTGGCAACAAGTTATCGAACAAAACGGTGCATATTTCACCTAAATCGAATCAATATAACTATGCTAAATAAAACCTTCAATTAAATGCATAAATAATGGATTTCATATTACATATTACTACTTCTTATTTCTCTTAAGGTTTTAAAGCGAATGTGTATAAATTACCAAAAACATTTATTACCGATATGCACTTTAATCCTAATTCTAATGCAAATGATAACGCCAAAGACTTGTCGAATAGGAATGCTATATACATATATTTCACGGCACAATGTTGCCACTTTAACACGCTCTCGCTCTCGCTAAAGGTTTTTTATCCGAATATAACAGTAGTCGATTAGCAGCAGCAAGTACCTATCGAGTAACCGGCATACTCTCCGCTAACCGCTAACTTTCGACATACATAGATCATAGAGCGATAAGAGTGAACAACACTCGCAAGCGAGAATTTGAAGTAGGTGTAGACCACCTGAGTAAAGCCGCGTCAAGTGATCCCCGCAAATTTCACTAAATTTTGGATTCCAGAAACAATTATTTTATTACGAAGTGAATGGTATGCTTACATCGTCCCATTAATATTTTGCAAAAATACGAATTATTGCTAAAGTTATTAACAATCAAAGTTTTGTGCACGATCAAATTAAAAAATTAATATCTCCTAAACTACAATAGATAATGAGATGAAACTTTCAGAGCTTATTAAAAAGTGTTTGCACTATTTTTCTCATTGAAAACAAACATTAAATTGTTACAAATAATTGATTTTCAATAATTTATTTTAAACAATTGCAATTTTCAATGCTTTCTTCATGCTGTAAAAAAATGAAAATTATGCGGAATTGTGAGGAAAACGTTTGCTTTTAATAATCTGTAAAAAAAATTTTGTCCTTTTTCTATGTTCCGGAGATACTCAATTTTTTGTCTCTCAATGCGCTCTCCGATCACTAAGGCAAACTCCGCCTAGTTCAGTGCTGTCCAGAATGAAAAATGTGAATGTATGAGTGACAACGAGAGAATGGGAGCAGCCCAGTAGGAAATTTAAACCAAAATAAAAGCATATTGGATTAGAGTAGAAATAAAAAACTCAAGTGTGTTATATGTTAAGCCTACACATTGTTAAATAAGGGCGGTATTTTACAGATTATGTATTTGGTAAAATTCTTGTACCAGCGATATTAATTATTTGATGCAAATTAATTTTTATAAGTGTGTGGACTGATGGGAAAACATTATGACTGGTAATATAAATGCTTTGTAGGTCAACTGAACAATTCAATTTTTTAGGCACATTGCGTCAATATGAATACTTTCGTGGCAGCTTCTTAATAAAAGTACATTCGATAAATGACTTGATGTTAAACTGTGGCGTTGCTTGGAGCAAATGAACTTTAAGTCCGAAAAAATTTTCTCACAAAAATATGTTGTGGGAAAAAGTGAAAGGCACTGATAAGATATTCTTTTCAATATTGGATATGATGATTCTTCTAAATTTTTCCAGAATTCAATATTATCTCCGTGTGGTGGAACGTTTTCGCTTTGCAAGATGATTAGCTCGGACTGAATTGCAAGTTCATATTTACTTATATCGCATTTGAAGGGGTTTTCAAAGATGTCAAGAAATGGTTGAAAAGAAACAGAATCCTGAAATCTGTCTTCAAAATTTATAAGCAATTGTTCGAGAAGTGCAATATGATCACTCGGCTTAACACCCTCATGTTTCGTAATAATAACCGAAGTTTTCGGAAAATGAGTATAATCGCCAGATTGAAGTTCCCTTAAAAGCAAAAATAGCTCTGTTTGGAATTGATGCACATTTTTCAGAGCATCGTTTATTCCTGTTTCTTTTCCTTGAAGCTTTAAATTGAGTTTGTTCAAAAAAAAGGAGACATCAGCCAAAAATGCTAAATCCAAAATAAAATTGTCATCTTTTAAAGATCGAACTAGGGTGTCTTCATTACAATTGATTTCAAGAAATTGTAAAACTTCTTCCCTCAACTCAAATAACCTGTTGAGACAATCACCACGACTTAGCCAACGAATGTCTGTATGCATTTTTAGGTCAATATGCCGAGCAGAAGTTGTTTTTAAAAAATTTACAAACTTTCTGTGAGTGAGGGAATGGTGCCCTCCCCGTATTTCATTGATAATCTGTTCTGCGCGTTTCATGACAGGATGACCGCTCAAAAATTTTGAAGCGAGTGCAACTTGATGAATAATGCAATGAAAATGTTTCCCAGAAATTCCATTTTTATTCAATTGGCCAATGAAGCCTTCATTCTTGCCGGTCATAACGTTTGCACCATCCGTGCATACTCCTGCAAATTTGTTTGTATCGAAAACTGAAAAAACTTTTTCGTTTACTACGTCGAACAAGATCTTTCCTGTCACATTCCCACAGAATGTTTCAAGAGAAAACATTGTTCCAGTTATATCATAATTTACGTTAACTGTCCGAACACATATCGCCAGTTGACATAAATCATTAATATCGGTGGTTTCGTCCAAGCACAGAGAAAACAATTGGCAATCATTAATTTTTTCCTTTACTGCAGATTGAATGTGTATTCCTAGTTCATCAATCCGTCGGGCTACTGTTTGGCGGGACAAAGGTATATTTTTAACTAGTTCTGTATCAAGATTCAGTTTTTTAAAAATTTTCAGACAAATGTTTTTAACAAAAACTCCATCTACAAAAGGCCGGCCTTGTTTAGCAATGTCTAAGCTGATCACGGAAGATAGCTCAGCTTTCAGTTTCAGTTTTCGATTTGATTGCTTAACAACTTCCTCATTTTCTACTTTAGCCAACCACCCTTTGAATTTTTCAAAAAGACTAACTTTTTTGCTTCATATAATCCCTGGCTAGCTTTTTTGTCTAAAACTTGTATATTTTTGTGGGAGGAATCGAAATGCCTTCTGATATTAGATATTTTGCCTCCTTTGAACGACTTGTAACATAAAAGGCATTGCAAGTCGCCAAAGGCATTTTCTAGCATAAAGAAGTTCTTACAGGGCATTGTATTGCATACACGATTGCATACACTAAGCGTCGCGGACAAGCTTGATGTTTATTCGTTGCTGGTTCGCTAACGACTGAACGATGGAGAGTAAGCTCAATTGAGCTATGGGATGGACAGCACCAGCGCTCGCAAATGCACTTCAGTTGAAGTGTTTCACTTCATTTTGAGAGCCGACACTTCGGCACTTCATAAATTTTCAAAACACTTCACTTTCATGGTGTAACAGCAATTTATTGCTCTTCCGACTAAATTCCAATTGTGTTTTGTCGCTAGTGGTCACCATTGTGTTCTTTTCATTAGCGCAAAAGCAGCATTAACTATTCAGATATGTGTATGCAAAGTTGTGTCAAAAAAGCGTTGATTGGCTTTAAGCTTCGTACACATACACATAAACACTCCGAGAATACGTAAACAATTAAAAGCAAAACAGCCGATAATTTGACACAAGCATGTGTAAAAACACCAAACTCACCTGTATTAATAGATCTTGGTCAATGGTAAGAAACTGGCGTTGTTAAGCCACACAAAAATGAATCGGTAAGTAATTAATGAGAATAATGTTCTTTTATGAAACTAATATTTGATTTTACAGCAAGAAACTTCCTACAAGCTGCACCACACAGAGAAATTCTATATCAAGGTAAGAACGATCTAGTTTGTAGGTGTTAATGAGAATGCCTTTTGAAATATTTTATATATGTACATATGTATATAGTTACTTCATAAAGCAAACAGCAGCCAATAAAGACTATGACGAAAGTGAAAGCTCATTGGAGGAAGCTGATGAAAGTGACACCTTATCCGAGGATTCCAATGGATCTGTAATCCACGAAGATGAGGATACAAATTCAAATGAAGGTGAGCGTCTTTTAAAAAGAAGGAAGTTCTCGCAGCGGTTCCGCATGGAGTGGAAAGAAAAATTTGTGTGGCTGGACGTCATAAAAAAACAAAGTTTTTGCAAAATTTGTGAAACAAAACTTGCCAACAATATAACAAACCTTGAAAGACACTGCAGAGGATTAAAACACAAGAAAGCAGAAAATATTCTTAAAAATCAGCCACAAATAAATGACAAGAATTTAGAAGCGTTCATGCAGAAAAGGGAAAAAATACGAATTGCGGAAATAAAAATAATAGTTTTCCTCTGTTTGCACAACTTGCCATTTATATTGATGACACCTTTAATTGAATTATTTAAGAGCATCGCAAACAACCATGATGTAGTCCAGGGTTTGAAGTGCAGTTCAACGAAGGCCGCAGATACCATAAAAAATGATTTTTTTAAAGTATTTAATGAAGAAATAAGCGCTGGTTTAAGGGAAAACAAGTTCTCGCTTATAATTGACGAAGCTACAGATATAAGCACTTCCAAATGCCTTGCAATGATAGCTCGCTTTTTTGATCATAGCAAAGGAAAAATTCGAGATCGGTTCCTTGGCCTGCTTCAACTTGAAAACTCGGATTCAAGGTCAATTTTCAACGCAATTCAGGACTTTTTTGCAAAGAATCGAATACCATTTGCAAATTGCATTGGTTTTGCTGCGGATAATGCGTCAGTGATGATGGGTGACATACAAGGCGTCAAAGCTCGTTTGAAAAGTTTAAATCCTCACTTGTATGTTGTTGGCTGCATTTGCCACTCCATGCATTTGTGTTGCTCCGCTGCTTCTAAGGCCATGCCATCGAATGTCGAACATTTAGTTAGAGATATTTATATGTTTTTCGCTCATAGTAGCAAGCGACAGAGGGCGTTTTCCGAGTTCCAAGAGTACTTTGATATGAAAAAACACAAAATTTTGAAGCGAGTTAATACACGATGGTTGTCTTTAGAAGCAGCAGTTCAACGAATCCTGGAGCAATGGCAACCTCTTGTAAGTTATTTCCGAATTGAAGATTTTGATCAAAACAGCGATATGGCTTCTCAGATAAATGAACAACTCAATTATCAAAATAAATGCTATCTTCTGTTTTTGGCATATGCACTCAAAACAATCGTCAAGATAAATTTAGAATTTCAAGCAGAGTCTCCCAGATTTCATATTCTTTTAGAAACACTCAATTTATATTTGAAAAATATTTTAAATAACGTTTTGATCTTAAATAAATTCGATTGGGAGTCAGTAAATGAAATTGACTTGGATGATTGCACTTTGTATCAACCCATTACAGAAATGTATCTTGGTCCTCAGGTTGCCATATTAATGCAAAGTGGTTTATTGGATGCTGATGAAATGAGTACAATTCGAATCAATTGCCAAAAGTTTTATATTATTTTATCAAAAGAAATTATTAAAAGAATAAATTTTCAAGACGATAAATTAAAAGCAGTGCAAATATTAAATCCAAGATACTTAGGCCCAAGTTTAGTTCCTTTAATACAAGTTTTTCCAAATTTAATTGAAAATGACACACAATTGGAAGAACTAGAGAGCGAGTGGCGTATGTTAATTTTACAGGAATGCAAAAATACAGAAGAAGATTTAGAAGATTTTTGGCAAAAAATATTTTTAATGAAAAATGTATGGAAAAAAACTATGTACCCAAACATAAAAAAATTTATTTCTTCTGTATTATCTTTGCCACACAGTAGTGCATCAACTGAACGGGTATTTTCGCAAATGAAGTTAATTAAAACAGTTTGTCGTAATTCTTTGAAAGTTGAAACTGTAAATAGCTTATTACTTACAAAGGAAATGGTTCCACAAACAGGGTTTAAAGAATGGATTCCACCCAAGGAATTAATAACAAAATATTCCAAGGAATAAATATTTATTTTTTTTATATACTGCGGCGGAAAACAAATTTGGGAAACGTATTTGTAACAGATTTTTACTATGTTTAGTTCGCTTGTTTAGTGTTTATTAATTTTTTAAAATATTGCTCATTTGCTAACAAAAACCATTGAAAGCCGAATTTCAAACTTTGTGCGAAAAGAAGAAAGACTGCAAAGTTTCATAGAAATTTCAAAGTTTTGAGTTATAATCTTTAGAAAAAATGTTGGTGTGCAGTTTAATACTCCATTAAATTTAAATTTAATAAAGAGCAAGTACAGAAAAATCCCGCTGATTTTTAATAATATTTCTCTGAACATGACAATTGCTCTTTATTAAATTTAAATATAATGGAGTATTAAACTGCACACCAACATTTTTTCTAAAGATTATAACTCAAAACTTTGAAATTTCTATGAAACTTTGCAGTCTTTCTTCTTTTCGCACAAAGTTTGAAATTCGGCTTTCAATGGTTTTTGTTAGCAAATGAGCAATATTTTAAAAAATTAATAAACACTAAACAAGCGAACTAAACATAGTAAAAATCTGTTACAAATACGTTTCCCAAATTTGTTTTCCGCCGCTGTATATAGCACATTAAGAAGCGAGTTTGAAGGAACTGTGTGATTTTTATTTTTAAATACTTACGTATTATATTACAAAACGAGTCAGAAGGAACTATGTGATTTTTTAATTTTTTTATTTACAAATGTAAGAAATACATAAAATGTATACAATTATAATAAAAAAGCAATTTATTTATAACACATAATCATATTGTAGTCAATTACTTGGTATCACTTCATTTTTTTTGCAAACACTTCATTTTTTTCTCAATTTCACTTCATTAAATTTTTTCCAAACGGGAGCGCTGGACAGCACTGGCCTAGTTACACATGTATTGCTTCTGACGTGGTGTGCCACGCGCTTAGTATGAATAAGAGTATACAGCAACGAGCATTCACTTCATAATAAAATAATTGTTTCTGGAATCAAAAATTTAGTGAAATTTTCGGGGATCACTTGACGTGGCTATACTCACCTGTAAATGATTGAATTAAAAGAAAAGGCGCTACCCTGTTGATAAACGAGAAATGCAAAAGTAATGTGTTGTACATTCTTATGGTTCTATGTTCATTGTCATCGGGTAGCCTGCAAATTGACAAACTGAATTATTCGAATAGTGAGAGTTACTCAAAATCAATTCATTGAAAACTTCATTGTATTTAGACGAGTTTCGTTCATAATTTATTCAAAGAAAAAAGAAATAGTCGCCAAATCGAAAGCGAGCGGTTAGTCGTTAATGTTCGTGGGCGGTAAGTCGAACAAGTCGAAAGGAAACGGTTAGTCGATTACACAACGTCGACTCTTTTTATACCCTGATATTCACTGTTGCCGAGAGTATTGTAACTTTTTTCGGAACAAGTAAAGAATAGGGTCCACTGAGCTAGAAAAAATTAACAAAAATTGGGCGTGGTCCGCCTTTTTCTACTGATTCTTATGGTGTACAATTTTCTTTCGGCAAACGAATTGGGAGTTTATATTTCAAAAAATATATAACCGATTTCAAAAATATTGACATCGTTAGATAGGCAATTAAGAGATCTTTCACCTAATTCAAATCAAATACAACCGATTTCAAAAATATTAACATCTTTGGATAGGTTATTAAGAGATCTTTCACCCAATATATATATTTGTATATATTACATATTAATATTTCGAGAAAATCAAAAAACAAAAAATAATGCCAATTTTTTTCAAAAACACTATTTTTTTCTTTAAAAAATACGTTATTAACTACATGCAAAAATATATTTGTGCAATAGTCTATAAAAATACCTTTCATTTGATATATAATTTAATATAGTTATGTTCAAATATTATAAGGTGTTTTGATTTATTTGTGTTGGTGTGAATGGGAGAATTGGTCATATTGAAGGTTTTGCTTTTTGATTTGAATTAGGTGAAAGATCTCTTAATTACCTATCTAACGATGTCAATATTTTTGAAATCGGTTATATATTTTTTGAAATATAAACTCCCAATTCGTTTGCGGAAAAAAGTTGTACACCATAAGAATCAGTAGAAAAAGGCGGACCACGCCCATTTTTTTATTTTTTTCTAGCTCAGTGGACTTTATTCTTTACTTATGCCCTTTTGTCACCTAACGGTTGTTTGTAACAGCCTAAATCAACCGAGATGGATAGAGGCATATACATACATAGGTATATGCCAAAATGCTCACGATATTGTTTAAGCCTTGTCTGCGATATTCTAGTAAAAGTAAAATGAAATTTACTGGTAACGTTCCAGGAAAATTCCGCGTTATATGATTCGCGTTATAGAAGACTTAGCTTTTATATAAATTTGAGGGTTATGTTCCAATAAGCTTTTTCCAAAATAAAATAGGTACTAAATTAAAGATGTAGGTACGTTTACAACTCAAAATCAAAATTCATATTTTATTTAAAAAATTAAAAAAACCTAATGAAAAACAAATCGGAAAACATAAATATTATTCATTAACAGACTTCATTTTTGTGCTTTCGCTAGTCTGTGGCACTGTCTTAGTCGAAGAAATTTTCTCGGCAAAGTTTTCGTCATTTGATAAAAAACAAATTGTTGGACGTTCTCTCAGTGGTTGTGCGATTGTGAAATCAGTTATCAGCCTTTGTTGGCTATTTTTTTCTAGCTGTTTTTCGATTTCGTAATAAGCCGCTAGATTCATCTCTATCTGCCTCTTGAATTTGCTCGATCTCTCCATTGACGGATCATTATCTGAAAAAAAAAAAAGATTTCATTCTCTCAGCCAAATTTAAGCCCTCTCGTATGCGCTTTAGGGTGAAATCTGAAATTTATTCACAGATATCTTCCTCAGAATCGATGTCTTCATTTTCATGTGCGATATTTGAAGCAGTATGAGATCCAGTTGCTAATAGAATCAACTCTTCTTCGTTGAAATCTTCAGTTTGATATATTATTTCATTAATATCATCAAAACCTTCTCCACTAAAACGGTGGTCCACATTTAATATCCGGCTAATTTCCAGATTCAATGGTGGTACCACACTATCTTTTAAAACACCCCCCGGCCATAGCTTTTTCCAAGATCCGTTTAACGTGAACTTTTTCAATTCATTAATAGACGATGCTACTACTTCTATCCACACAATTAAAGCTTTCTCCATTTTTTCTATTAAAACGATTCGTACGCGTGCAACTCGATTTGCACTTATTGATGACCCAGCAGCTACAGAATTTCTTATTTTACTTTCATTTTGTTTAATGGTGCGTATTGTGGATTCGTTTAAACCGAGAGTATTTGCTAGCATTCCTGCTTTTTCACCACTGCTCAATCTAACCAAAAATCTTTATTTTATCATCTAAGGCAATGAATTTCCGCTTAAACGTAGCTTTTTTGTGAGTTGAAGTTTTGCTATTCATGGCTAAAAGAATTTTTAAGAATTATTTGTATGAACTAATTGGAAAATGTGATTTCGTAAGTTTTTAACGAATGGTAATTCTCTTATAAAGCTTTTTATGCTGATAATTGAACAATAAAATAATATATTTACCTTGTTAAAAACTGATATATTCAACTTTTGGATTTTTAATTATAACAGTACAAATTATTTCACCAATTTAACAAGTACTCTCCACGAGAGTTCCCACTGTAGTAATGATAGTTTTTAATTCATTATGTATGTATCACATATGTTTTGAAAGCAAAAACGGGTAATTCCCAGAATTTAGGAATGCATGACAAATTGAACGCGAATGAATTCACAAATTAGTGTTGCCAATACATATTTTCAATTTCGCGTTATACAAGTCGAAATTTCGCGTAGTACTGAAACTGTTTTTTTTTTAAATCTCGTTATATCGAAAACGCGTTGTAGAAGTACCGCGTTATACAAGGGAGACCTGTACATGATTGAGTAGGAGAGCACCAAGGCATAGGTTGCAAAAGTTGGGGGAATGGGCGTGGCTCTTTAAATCACATAAGTATATTCTTTAAAGTGCCTGAGTAAATTCAACCAGTATTGCTATACTTACCTACAAAATTAATTTAATAAGCACAATTTCGAAATTTATTCAAAATGGACTAAACAAATTATAAATTCGATATTTCAGTAAGTATAAAAGGTACTTTACTCAAATACATAGATTTTAAGTGGGCATAGAAAGACGAGGTTTAAAAAATGTTTTGTGAAATGACCCATTGAAAATAAAATATGATAAATCCGCAATTACTTTATCAAACTCTATTACATTTGGTACCCGCTTCGCATATCAATTCAGTAAAAATACTTTTCGAAATTATATATGTACGTCGCACAAACATCGCGACATCCTTTCATATAACGGCAAACTTCAAAAAGTACAAGAAAAAATTCTATATTTTAGTACTTAACTATACAAGGTAAGGTACAAGATTGGGTTTGACAATGAAATGCATGGAGTCAAAAATGTTGCTAATAGGCGTGGCATTTCCACTTTATAGCGAATTGGCACATTTCCGAACTTCATTGCCAAATTCTATTAATATTCTTAAACACTGTGCGTTTCCAGTCAGAAATCACAATTGTGAAAATTATTGAAATCAGATGGAAGTCACGTCCTCTTTTTATATACATACATACCGATAAATTACAAAAAATCAAAATATTCGTTATTTCACTAAATCAAAGCGAATTCGTTTACAGCTGCTACGAATAATTTGAGAAATACGTAAAAGTCAAAATTTTTGAAAATGGATGTGGTATTATTAAAGCATACCAATTTCAGTTTGTTTTAATTCAAACCAAAAAAATTCTTTGAGTTTTCAAAATAATGTTAAGTTACTCTAGTAACCCTCTTGCTTTGTTGCATCAATATACTTTTTTTTAAGTTATTGAACATTACAGTGCTTTTTACCTTAAAATATTGTTTGTATTTTGGAAATATGTTTACATCGAGTATCATATATCTACGTCAAAAAGCTGACGCCTTTTTTCCTAAAAAGCAATATATAGCTTCATATATAGAATATTTATAGCAAATATTGTACATCTGCATCAAATAGTAGTGGGTATCAGACGAATTCAAATTTTCTCTTCAATCTTTCTTCAATCTTCTTTTCCAAATTTCTATATAAATGAAAAGAATTTAGAAAACATGTTGTGCCCGTAGACTACATGATCCTTCCGTTAAAATTTTGATAAATATTGAATAAATAGTTTGGACTCCTATGAGGGACTCACATTCATATTTTGCAATGTAAAATTAACTTTTTTGATTGTATAAAAAACAACAACTAAGGTGTTGGGCATTTAAAGTTCGGTTGCACCCAGATTTTAACTCTTTCTAACTTGTTTTTATAAAATTTGAATCTTTGTTTTATAGGCTTTATGTTATAGAATAAAGCATATTTTTATTTAAAAAAATTGGTAGAGAATTGTGAGTATAGTAAAAAAATCACCGTATATTTGTTTGTGTGAGTAATTTTATATCAGGTGTAGGATAAGAATAGGACATTTGCATGAAATCGTAAACTTTTTGGTATTTTCCATATAAAGATAAATAGTAGACCTCTGCCAAAAATATAAAAATATATCAGCTAAAAAACTTCAACTTACCAGTCTAGGATTTACCAATTTAGTGAATTGGTATTATAGCAGAGTAATAGATAAAATCTAAAGGAATATTAATTAAAAACTGCTTTTTAAAATATGCCTCTTCCAAGTTTCTGATTAAATTTAATTCATAAAATCGGAATACATACTTTTTCATTTGGACGATATCCTCTTTATTCAAATACTTACCATTCAATTAGAAATCCTAGCCTCACACGCAAATGAAACGCTTCAATCACATTCAGTTTCGCATTGCAAATTTATTTTCAAGTCTATACATTGTCAGTGTTTTTTGGTTGTAGTTTTTCACAAAGTAGTAAGGGTTGGTTAGAAAAAATTCTTAAGCGTATGCTGTACATATTTACAAAATAATTTATAAGGCTATATTAAATGTATAAAACATGACCGATAATAACATTATAAGTGAATGGATTTTCGCAAATTTTTGTTTCTATTTGAAAGAGATGCTTACGTAAAAACAAATTTGAAATAAATAAAATGACACTAACAACGTTAATCGCATTGAACTGGGAAGGTAAATAGAGGGATAGTTGGAAAAAATAATGAAATTCTAATTTGCTTATTATGAATAATCAAATAATTTATCTTATAATTATACATAAATACTTTTACATACATACATATATACTTACTTATATGTAGGCATGTTTATGGAAATCTATTTATTTATTTACAAACATACGCAAGTTAAATTAAATGGGAAACCATTGAAATCCTTAAATTCGTAACGCAGCAAATGCGGTGCTGTTCGTACCAATGGAAACAAAATTCAATATTGTACAGGTGACCATTTATGTTTCTTAATTTAGTTTTAATAATATTTTATAAAAGTATGGCTTATTGTGTTACCTAAACTAAATAAATAAAAGTTTCAAACTTGGTACAAATTTTGCAAAAATTCACCAAAAGTTTCAATCAGAATTTTTTAACCATTTGTAACTTGCATTTTATTGTGACAAAATTAAATGGGCTAGATAACTGCGTACACAAAAAGGTTTTTAAAATTTTTCATTAAAAAGTTTGAAAACTTTATTTAGTTACATATATAGTTTATGATTTTATCAAAAAGGATTTAGAAATTGTGAATAAAAAGTCTGAAAACTATTTGACAATTTTTTGAAATTTGACGAAGTTTTGTGAATTTGGTAAAACGTTTGATTTATATAGTTTATCTGACACAATCAGCTATAATTTTATCAAAAAGTTCATAAAAAATTCTGATTAAAATGTTTCAAAAATTTAGGAGTTTTTTTTGAAATGTGATGAAATTTCGTAAAAGGTTTGAAACTTTTACTTATATAGTTTATGTTACACAATGAGCTATAATATTATCAAAATGTTTATAAAAATTCTGATTAAAACATTTGAAACGTCTTTTGAAGTTTGATGAAATCTCTATAAATTTCGTAAAAAGCTTTAAACTGTTATTTAAATAGTTTGTGTTATACAGTAAGCTATAATTTTATCAAAATTTGTTTAAAGCTTCTTAAACGAGTTTAAAAATTAAATGACCATTTTTTTAATTTGATGAAATTTCGTATATTTTGTGAAAAATTTTAAATTTTATATATGTATGTATGTATATAATTTATGTTACACGGTGTGATATGTTTTTATGAAAAAGTTTAAAAAATTCTGATTAAAATATTTGAAACAAATATTTTCTTTTTTGGAATTTAATGGAGTTTTGTGGATTCCGTAAAAAGTTTGAAAATTTTATTTAAATAGTTAATGTTACAAAATGAGCTATAATTTTAACAAAAAGTTTTAATGATTCATTTTAGAGGGCATACAAATTCTATGACAATTTTTTTGAAATTTTCAGAAATTTTTTTTAAATTCGTAAAGAGTTGGAAATTTTATTAATATAGTTTATCTTACACAATCAGTTATAATATAAAAGTTTACCAAAATACTGATTAAAATGTTTGAAAATTGTATGACATTTTTTGAAATTTTACGAATTTTAAAAGAAATATGACATTTTTTTTTGAATTTTAAGAAATTTTGAAAATTTCGTTAAGAGTTTGAAAATTTTATTCATATAGTTTTCACAATGATCTATCTTATATATAGGAAAATTTCATATCACACCGAACTCCTCTGAAACGGCTCGACCGATTTTTATGAAATTTTACACACAAGTTTGGTAAGTATGAGAATACGTCGTAAATAATATTTAATGCATGGAAGAGGGTTGCCACCTGTTTGTCAAATTTAATTTAAATATACAAGTGACATAAAATATTAAAAAAATGGGTATCAAATCATAGTTAAATTTTTTTAGGGTTGCCACCTGCTTGAAAAGTCGACTTTTATAAAATTATACAAGTTATACAAAATAGTAAAATAAAAGTGCCAAACGGTTCGTTTTGTTGGGCGGAATGGTTTATATTTAACTACATACATATTATAGAAAGTTGCCACGCGCCTGAAAATTCGAATTTAATTTAATTACACACAAGTTGTACGAAATAGTAAAAAATGTGTGTCAAATCATTCGTTTCGCTAAGAGAAAGTTAATAAGTATATTTTGAAAAGGTTGCCACCCTTTTTTAAGTTAAATTTAATTTAATTATACACAAGGATATAAAAAACGAAAACATGAGTGTCAAATTGTTCGTCTTGGCGAAAATATTTCTGAGTGGGTTGTCACCTGTTATAGTATGTATCAGAAACCAAAATGCTTTTTCTCGCTACATTTGCACAGAGCAATTGATATTTATAGGCAGAACAACAACTGCGCGCGTTTTCCTAGTACTTTTATAAAAAGTTATTAAAATTAAATTAACAAAACATAAATGGCCAACTATATCATATAGAATTTTTGTGCTTATGATATGCACACATACAATACATACGAACATATAGGCTGCTTTCGTAAATGCAATATGCAAAGCTTACATGCATTGCATACTGTTCGTAAACGCCACTGCAATAATTTAGACAAAGTATTGAATTCATAAATGAATGACAACCCTATTTCATGCGCATGAGCTGTCAAAATGTGCATGACTTTTGTTTTACATGCAAAGCAGGGTTGTGATGCATAAATGCATGGCAAGGCATGGGTATCTGTTTTAAAAATGCTTTGCATATTGCGTTTACGAAAGCAGCCATACACTTAAGTGAGCATCTAATTAAGGGAAACAAATATTATTATTTTTACTTAAAATATCGCACATGTAATATACAACAACTATTTGTTTTTGTTTAGTATGCACTCGTTTACTTATTTATTAAATTATGCAAAGATTTCAAACCTCATCGGATTTTTGATTTTTTGATGCAAGCTCGAATGAGTAACTACTAAAGCGTCTAGTTCCATTTACATACATTTAGTAAATACATAATTACTTATATCAAATACACACTTATATTCAAATATATATATATATGTATGTAGATTTTCAAGAATTTTCAAGTTCTTTAAAAATTTTAGTAAATCACTCTAAATACTATTTAAAACTTTGTTTGTGTCTCTTCAGAAGCGTATCGTTTACGTTAACTTAACTTACATATACAACGTAGTACAAACTATACATATATATAGTACATATATCTAAATACAATAATATTATAGTTTAATATGTACACCCTTGCGTGTGCAACGATTTATACATACATACATACATACAATGTTCATTTAATGACAAAAATCCATTTAATTGGCTTTTGGAAGATAGCTGGGGGGACCTATAACTTTTGTCCAGATTGTCAGCGCGCTGTAACTGGCTGTCGTGCCGGGATAAGCCGTATCATACCAAGTTGCCGAAGAGGATATGCAGTAGTGTTGAAAAGGAGAAAATGAGAGAAATATCGAAAACCTAATTAACACCAAAATCTTCGTTCTACCATTTACTTTAAGGTTGCTGAAAAAAAACATTACGCATACACTGCATGTATAGTATGTATTTATATTAGGGTGGCCGAAAAATTTGTGGTGGAAAAAGTAAAGTCGAAATTTTGATTCTCTTACCCTCTATGATTGTTATACATCGAAGAAATCAAAAATTCTAATTTTGGTTTATTAAAGCACGAAACCATAGTAAATGCTATGATAAAACTATTTATAAGTTACAACCGTTGAGAGCCAGTTTTATACAATAAGTTTTAACGTTTGCTAGCATTTAAAAACATTTCTCACGCTGTCATTCTATTTATTTGTTCAAGCTAAAGGAATAACCCAGCAAGCATATTTGGAGCACTCAGAATTTATAATTTCGTCAAGAGTTCTACTATTTAAGAAATTTTTAATTTGTTAGCCAGAACTTTGTTGAAAATTTGTTTAAGAAAATTATGTTTTATTGTTTTAATTTATATTTTATTATTTATTTATAGAAGCATGTTGCCTAAAATTTTCTAATGAAGTAAATTTTTTAAAATATATAACCACACGGTTTTAAAAACACAGGCGCGTGTTAAGTTAGCAACTGTGTGCCGTTTTGTTACCATTGAACCTGGGGAGATTGCGTTAAAATCAACATGAATACAGTTTATAAATTTTAGAATGTTTTGAGGCTAGGATGATCGCGCGGTTTCTAATTAGAGACGAACATCTCCACAGAAGGTTATCAACTGTCTGTTGTTCATTTTCATCCCTGTCGTTTCTGCAGCAGTCAGTGTGGGCAATACCAAGTTTTTCATGGCATGTATTAACTTAAATTAAATATTAACTGTTCGTTGATTTTAAAGCCGATATGTGTCCTCCGACCTTATGGGTAGACTTTTACTCATATTCTTACATTTTGTACAAAAAAAAAAATTAAGAACTGGTAATCGAAAAGAAGTTATTTTACATATAAATTAAGCATGCCTTGATCCTTCTTCAAAAACCCCCAATGGTGGGACGAATCGAGCGAACGATTGTACCTCTTAATATTTTCATCATGGTAAATGCAAACTTTACCCATGAAAAGTATGTAATATTGTGAAAAAATTTGAATATTCTTTGAAATGCAAAAAAAAACCAGTTAGCAAAAATTATTTATTATATTGCATTGACTTTAAAACTGCGCACACGGAAAGTTGATAAAATTTCTAATCAAAGCTATGAAAATTTGCTGATAATTATTTTTAAATTTGTTTTTTTTTTTTTTTTTAAATTGGTAAAAAGTTTAAACTTTTGTTTATATGGTTTATGTTATAGAATGGTTAGATATAACTAAATAACCATAAATGGGAAACCGTTTTATATATGAAAACTTATTTTTCTCCATTTAAAATACATGGACAGTTTGATTGCTCTGAGCAGACATTTAATGGCTTTTGATATAAAAGAATTGGGATGTATATAACTTCGATATACAATCATCCTAGTAGGTAAGAGCAGTAAGATTACGACTTTATTGTTTTTCTGGCCCCCTAATCTGTACACACATTTGTTTGTACTTAAATAAAATAAATAAATCTTAGTTATTTTTATAAATGAATCACAAAATTTTATGTCATCGCAGACCAACATTTTTTTTTGGCTCAACTCAGGCGTCATTTGTTAGCTCGATAGTAATGAAAATTTCTGTAGCTTTAAATTATTTCCAAATCTATATAGCAAGCTAGTATATGAGGTATATGGGCTACGTTGTGAAGGCATGGAGCTGAAATTGTCAGACAATTAATTTTGACGGGACCTAGGAGAGGACAGCGACATCATCGCAGTGAAAGAACAAAAGTGGGCAGAAACCTAGATAATCAGACCTTTTAAAGTAGCAAATTTGCGAGGTTAGATTTTTGAACAGAAAAGAAGAACGAAGTGATCATATACAGTTTATATGAACGTATCGAGCGAACGTATGACCGATGTCCCCGTCATGATACTAAGCTCGTGGGTAGAGGTTTTCATGCCAGCGTAGGAAAGGCAAATATTCATCCTACAACGTGAAACAACCGTTAACGGACTGATGCTAATCGACTTCGCTTGGACCTGAAACACAGTCGTTTCTAGTCCTCGGTTTCATATCGAAAGGATACATCAAATCACTTAGATGTCCGCAGTAAGTAGAATGCTCCCACTAGACTCCACCTGTGTACGTTTCGCAGTGCCAAGCTAGGCACAAGACAGTAGAAAACGGATGGATACAAATGACGTTCAAAGCTTTTAAACCATTTACACCTATCACATCACACATTTAGTATAAGGTCTCTATACTGATTTGCTCTCGAGATTTGATCTTTGAGTTCTTATATTAAAAAGAGCACAGGGTGAATGAAACGCTTTGATCATTACAGTTGTTTTCACAAGAGAATCTTGTCGTTGACGATTTGAGGTTTGCGGCTGGAAGGAAGTCATCTTTGCAATTGGAAGAAGCTCTTTTATGTCACATGTTCTTGCATACCCTGCGCGAATATAAGTTCTTCCACTTGCCGTTAGCTAAGTTCAACCGAACTTTAAGAGCTTTTAAGGTATCTAAAACAGAGCCGTTCCCAGCCTTCTCAACGGCCCTCCATATCGGGTTACATGTGCCGTTGAGGTAACTTCGCAACGTACTCCCTGCACCGCTTCACGAGACTCAATGACAATATTTTGGAGCTGAGAGCCAGGATCGCGGAGCATATAAAAAATTAATGACACTATTCCGAGGTTCCTCCCATTCAAGAAGAGTTCGACAAGGCAAACACTACCGACGTCTCTATTCAAGGGTATGCTACAAGGTACTAAAGTTTACAGATATTAGAATTGATGGACAGTTATATTTTATAATAACATCGATACACAACACTCAGTTTATGTATATGTATCGTTTGAAATCATTCAATAACCTAATAAGGGTACTCATCTAGACGCGCAAGTCTCATACATATATGGGCAATTAGGCAATTTTGTACAGCGAATTTAATAATTTATACTTTGCATAAATTTTGAAAGTTAATTATTTGAAAAGTCTTAATTCAAAAGGAAAAAAAAATTAATTCGAAATTGTCTTTAAATCCCCCACGTTTTGTGCTATATGAGTTGTTTTTTATTCTCTGTGTTTCATTGAAATGTTGGCTCTTCACTTGCAGGTAAGATGTATGTTCTTTCTATTAAATTTTATTAGTCTAATTTTTTAAGTAAAACTTCTTTAGCGGTAGTGATGTTTTACATCGCGTCACGAAGTTACGGCTTAACGCTTATATGAGAAAAAAAACAAGTATACATACAGTGGTAGCCACAAATCAAAGTACCTACACACATATGTAGCTTTTGACCATTTTAGGATATGCTCTGAACCGTTCCGACACTAATTTCGGGACCATTTCAGGACTTTTCAGTAGTTCGGGACTAGCTCAGCACTACAATTTTTACTAATATTGCTACTCCTACTAATTACTAATACTATTTTAACTGGTTAAACTACCAATTAGTACCAATATTATTACTAATTTCTACTACTATTTTTTACCGATTCAACGACATATTACTGCTACCATTTCTACTACTATTTTCACTTATTTCTAATACTATTTTTACTAATTACCTACTTACTTACTTAATATCCGCTATAACCGCTTAACCAATTTTGGCCAACCTTTCTTTAATTTTTAATGTTACTTGCCCCAGCCAGAATTTGAACCCGGACCCACCGATTGAAGCGCGCACAAATTACATACTCGGCTACAGCGGCCGCCTATTTTTACTAATTGCTACTACTCTTCTATCACTTATTTCTACTACTATTTTTACTAATGCTACTAATAATAACTACTACTAATTTCTAATTGCTACTACTCTTCTATCACTTATTTCTACTACTATTTTTACTAATGCTACTAATAATTACTACTACTAATTTCTACATATTTCTACTACTATTCTTAGTAATTCTACTACTACTTACTCCTACAATATTTCTAACTAATTTCTACCACTATTTTTACTAATGCTGCTACCACTTACTACTACTGATTTTTTTTATTTCTACTACTATTTTTATTAATTCTACTACTGATAACTACTACTACTTTTACTCATTTCTACTACTATTTCATTAAGGGTACTACTGATTACTATTACTATTTTTACTAATTTCTACTACAATTTTTACTGATGCTTCTATTAATTACTAGTACTATTTTTACTAATTTCTTGTATTATTTTCACTCATGCTAAGATTAAAAAAAAACTAAAAAGGATGCCATATAAAACTCTCTCCCATATTTAACTCTATAACTCTAGATGCACGCGTAGTTTTTTGTTATATTTATCACTACTTGAAGTAAAAGTAAACAAAACAGCTGATTGCGGGTTCCGCAACATACTGCGCAATGTTTGCGTGACAGAATCGATGCGCACTTTTGCCAAAATATTTCTAAACAAATTTTTACGTTTTGTTTGCGAGGATTCATAATTGACAAGTTTGCCCAGTTTGCGAGGGCTTTGTGCCTTTGAATAAATACATTTAGTATTAGTACACTAATTTTTTTAATAATAACTGTGGAGCTAAAATTAGTACAAATATGGTTGGGTTACGAAAATTTCAAAAGTGGGTAGATTTATTAAATCATTGTCGCATACAATTTACTATTAGCAGAGATAATATGGCCATGCCCCACAAATCTAATGATTTGAAATCGTGTGATTTGCCAAATATTTTTAATTAAATCTTTTGAAATGAGTATATAATCTATATAAATAAAATACAATACAAAATAAGCATCTGTCATGCAATATAAATAGTTTTAGTGCTAGTTTAGTTAAACATCTTAAAAAAGATGTTCCAAATAGAGTTGATTTCAAACTTTTGGAGTTTCGGGACATGAAAAATAATTTTGGTACTTGTAATTTTTCCAATTAAAAATGAGAAAACAAAGCAATTTGGAAATACAATACATTCTCAAAACATTTCAGCGCGTGTATTACGCTGAGTTGAGCTAAATATTTTGGTAGACGTTTGAATTAAAACAAAAGTATGTAAATAAAAATTTTTCTTTTATTAAATATTCGCAAGAGCAAACACTACTAATTTTTTTATGTGCCACCTTAACCTACAATTTTACGAATGTGTATTTAAAAATGGAAAGGAAAATGCTCAAAAAAAATTGTTGGCAACAAACTGAATGCCATGTATTTGTGAGCTTGTTGTTGGTTTCCCACTTCGATGGGGCACAAAATGCACTTTTAATTAACTTTGTGCAGCACCACAGAGGAAGTCAACTTTCCAACAAACTATCACACACACGCACACACAATTAAATATATGTATACTCCGAGTGTATAGTTCCAATAAGGATGTGTAATTGGCCCGTGCAGCAAAAGCAACTGTATTGTAACAGTGGTTTCATTTGTCGCTTTAGCTGGGCACACAAAATGCAAACACACATACGCACATACACACAGTCGCAGTGTTCGGTTGCAGGTTGCTTAGCTTGGTGAGTTTATTTACCTTTTGGTGTTGTATTTCGCATTTCTTAGACCTCTCTTCAAAGTTTCGTTTTTGCTTGCGTTCACAGTTCGGGGATTAGGTAGGGTTGTGTTTGTTTGTATATGTATGTTTGGGTTGCTATTTGTGAGTTCCAGAAGATGGACAAATCCAAACGTTTGTGTTTTTTAATGCGGGATACAAAAAAAAAAATCAGTAATTCTGAAAGTAAAAGTAAACGAATAGGAAAATAGTAAAAAATAAATGCATTTATTAAAAGTTTATTACTTAAGATTAGTGAAGTTTACGCTTGCTAATTGTTGTTGAATAAAATTTAAAAAATGTCACAATCAAAACAGGCAGACATTTGCTAGTAAAGGGTTTTTGGACATGTGGTTCGTTGGCTGTATGGCAAGTGGCACCGTTTTGTTGGAACCAAAGGACGTACACATCTACATAGTCCAATTCAGCCTCGAAAAAGTCATTAATCATGGCTCTATAGCGTTCTCCATTGAAATATTGACCAATGATTCCCTCTACGTCTCAACAATAGCTCCAAATGCGACAATTTTGTTTATTAACCCATTCAACGAAAAGTGAGCTTCATCGCTAAACAAAATTTTCTTGTTAGAATCGGGATCAGTGACCATCTCGTTTTGGGCCTATTCTCCGAACGTGCGACGCGCTTGATGGTCGTTCGGCTTCAATTCTTGTACGAGTTGAATTTTGTAAGTCCGCAAACCCACAGCCAAGAGGTTCATAAGTGAGGCAAAATGGTTTGGTGAGGGGTAATTCTTCTTCTTGGATGGTACAAAATTTTTCTTTGTGGTAACACAATGGGCCTCCTAATACTGGTCAAAGTGAGCCGCTCCAGGCGGCTGCCACTCCAGCCTAACCTCACCTAAATCAAAAGATTTTCGCAAAATCTTCCATAGAGTGGATGGGTACAGCCCGAATTGTTGTGCGTGATGGCGGATGTACGCATTCGGATCTTCTTCGATTCTCTCCTCCACAGCAGCAATGGTGTCTTCGGTGCGCACTGTAAGGCGTTTCTGAGGATTCGAATTATCCACTAGAGTAGACGTGGAGCGAAACCGTTACACGGTTGCTCGAATTACCGACTCTGCTGGGCGATTATGTCGACCGGCTGTTGGACGCAGTTCACGAAGCGGATAATTATCTTGGTAATAAATTTGCACAATTTGCAAACGTTACTTCGAAGTAAGTCTAAACATTATGAAATGGCAAGCCTAACTGAGTATAAATCAAGTAACAGGTGACAAAAAGATTAACTCCGAAAATAGTGTTGTCTCATTGAAAACCACACGTTAAAAAAAAAACGCAATTTAGTCTTCTATTTTTAGTGCATTTCACTCCTCAAAATGAATTCAATTCATATACAGTATCGGCCGATTTATGTTTGAAACCCGTCGAAAATTCGGTTCAGCGTCTGGACTTCTGCAAGCGTGCCCGTGGTGCCCTTGCAAAAGAAATCGAGCTCCATACATAATGGCATCGAATGCACTTTCACAGGAATATAGAATTTAATTCATATTCCAAACCGTTTTTGTTTTATTAAAAAAAAAAAAACTTTTGTGCGTTCCTATTGCAAGACCCGAAGCCAGAAGCTTGAATGCCTCTAGCGTTCACCTTTAACGAAAATGGAAAATGTGATCGACGGGGTTTTATTAATGTCCAAAGCAGCATGTGGAAGTGGTATTGTGTTTTGTTATAGCTACGATTGGATCTCTACCCACATTAGCATCACTACCCACACCAGCAAAACACCAGAAATATCAACCCCACCACCAACAACCACAACTAACGTGATGCCAGAACCGACCAACACAATATCCCCAAACACCTCAATAGGCACATAATACTCAACATAGTACCACGTATTGAAAGTTAAAAACGATCATTTCAGGAGGCTATTTGAAATCCGCTAAAGAGCAGGTGCAAATAGCTAAAATTCAGGCTGAATTCTTAAAGAGATTGAGAGAAACTGCAGTAATGCAGGAAAATTAATTTTTGTTTTGTTCAAATATAAACAAATGCGAAAGTAAATAAAAAAATATCATGTCGCCACATTTCAAAAATTAGCTTATATAAAAAACAAAAGCTTTAAAAAAATGCATTGGGTTTCTTGAACTATCATTCAAAATACATTTAACAAACGCTTTCGCTTCAAATTCTGCTACAGCGTGACAAACGTAAGATACAACGAACACGATAGGGAATGCCATTGCAAGACGAAATCGTTAGGAGACGAATCGTTCGTGTGCATCTTCGTTCGAAATAGGGAATGATGGCGTTATTTATTTATTTTCTATTAATCAAAAGTTGAAATTCCCTCCTCTTCACATTCACTGCAACCGGCAAGAGCTTAGCGATCAGAAACTTTATCCCTACATCAGGCAAAATCTGGAGCATTTCCACAAATAGAAATTTCTTCGTCTTTTCCACCATCGACGACTGACTGGAACGAATTCAATGAACCCGTACGATTTAGAACTATTCGGGAATAAACCAATAACTGAAAGCTCAATTCTAAATTACTTTGAGAACTCCGCCTAAAACGCAGTGTACACCAGCAGTCATGTAAATTACATAAATCAATAATATTAAATCAGCTCATCCATAGAATCAACAAGGCTGCCACTATGTTGGCTGACATTACGAACAAATTTCAATTGAAGGTGGGTGGATGGAACGTCACGAATCAGACAAAATTTATCTCCATTTGCAACAAGCAGTCATAAGCTCCTTTTTATGGCAAATTTATAAAAGAAAATAACTCTCCCTCTTTGCCAGAGATAATGGCCGCTTAAGAGATGGTAATTTGTTCCGAGTTTATACTCAATACTTGGTAACGGGAAAAATTGTCTAGCTAAGGGAGATGTTTGTTTATTAGCGTGCCCGTTAGGAGAGGTTTCACTGTATATGTATTCCTTTAAATTTCATGCTTATTACATTTGTCGATATGCCTTGCTTGCACTGCATATGCTCTGTTTTCTTATCTGATTTTCAATCTATTTTGTTATCACAACCAATCACATTTGACTCTGTGTGAACTCGCCTATGCCATTTCCAACTGACTTATTTTTATTGCCACACGTGATCCCATAAAACGTAATCTTAATTTATTTATTGATTGAAATCATTCGCGCTTTGGGAACTTGGAAAAATAAACCCAACAACCACCAAAAATTGCAATTACTCACCACAAAAATTTCTTTATTTATTTATTTACTTACCCACGAAAATTGCTGCCAAATTTCCAGACGAGTTCACTGCTATGGGCAAACGTGTGACACTACCTATATGTAGGTGTTGAGGTTTTCGTAAGGTAATGTCCCTCTGTATAGAAAAGAGCCACCTACACACACACACACATACACACAGAGAGATACACACTTACAAAAGTCACAACTCATTTCCAAGTACATAAATCCATACATCCATCCATCCATCCATCCATCCATATTTGTGAATCGCATATGCTAGTCGTACTCAAAGTTCATCGCTTGCTGGTAGGTATTTGCACAAGGAGGGAAGGGTGGGAAAGTAGCAAATACTAGGCCGCCACCACAACACAAAGTTGCCATAGACGACGTCGGCGGGGCACTCCTAACTGACTTTCATCTGTTCGGTTTGTTTGTTTGTTTTCGCTGCTTAGTTTTGTGTATTTACTTTTTGCCAATCCACTGGCGAGGAAGATGTGCAACATCAATGGAATGGGCGCGCAGATATTGAGTGCATGGTGTTACTGTTGCTGATGCTGTTGTTGTTGCTATTTTCTTTACATGCTGTGTATCTCAGTATGCTCTGCTTGGTTAGTATCTGCAAATAAGAAAGTGCAACACAAAAAAAACTTAGAAACTTTTTCCAACAGTTCACACACATACACACACATATGTCTGTATGCGTGCGTAGTTTATACTAAGTACCCTGTCGGAAATAGAATTACATTAAAAGGATTTTAAAAAGTACTTTTATACCAACTACATCATTGAAGTATAATATTTTTAGCGGCAGTGATTTTTACATCGCGCACCGGAAGTCGCGTCTGAATGGCTTTACCAATTTCAACCACTATTTTTACTCATTTCTACCACTATATGTAATTATGCTACTACTAATTATTTCTGTTAATGCTACTAATAATTACTACCACCACTTCTACTAACTACTACCACTATTTTTACTTATTACAATTACTATTTCTACTAATTTGGAGCCTAATGGGATAACAATGATCTATAATTTTTTCCGAGTTTTTGAAATTCCATGTTTTAATTATATGTATGTACATATACATATGTATATGCAGATTGAAAAATATTTTAAAATATTATGTAAGAGTAGGAGTATTACTTTTAGTCACATGTAGACAGGAGGTGCACGGGCCCCACTGGGAGTTTTGGGGGTTCAATACCACTATTTTTATTAATGCTACTACTAATTACTACCACTATCTCTATTTATTTCTACCACTATTTTTATTAATGCTAAAACTAATTACTACTACTACTTTTACTTATTACCAATACTACTTCTACTGATTTCTACCGCTATTTTTATTACTGTTACTACTAATTACTGCCATTATTTTTACTTATTACTACAACTATTTCTAGTAATTTCTACCAATATTTTCATTAATGCTACTACTATTTACTACCACTGCTTTTACTTATTACTACTACTAATTTCTACCACTATTTTTATTAATGCCACTACTAATTACTACCACTATCTCTATTAATGTCTACCACTATGTTTATTAATGCTACTACTAATTCCTACCACTATTTTTATTAATGCTAAAACTAATTACTACTACTATTTTTGCTTATTACCATTACTATTTCTATTGATTTCTACCGCTAGTTTTATTGATGTTACTACTAATTACTGCCATTATTTTTACTTATTACTACTACTATTTCTAGTAATTTCTACCAATATTCTTTTTAACCCTACTACTAATTACTACCACTATTTTTACTTATTACTACTACTAATTTCTACCACTATTTTTATTACTGCTACTACTAATTACCACCACTATCTCTACTAATTTCTACCACTATTTTTATAAATGCTATTACTAACTCCTACCACTATTTTTATTAATGCTAAAACTAATTACTACTACTATTTTTACTTATTACAATTACTATTTCTACTGATTTCTACCGCTATTTTTATTGATGTTACTACTAATTACTGCCATTATTTTTACTTATTACTACCACTATTTCTAGTAATTTCTACCAATATTTTTATTAATGCTACTACTAATTTCTACCACTATTTTTTATTAATGTTTCTATTAGTTCCTACCACTATTTTTATTAATGCTACTACTAATTACTTCTACCACTTCTACTAATTTCTACCACTATTTTCACTTACTTCTACCACTGCCTTTATTATTGCTACTATTAATTTCCACCACTAGTTTTACTAATTTCTGCCACTATTTTGACTGATTTCTTCCACTGCTTTTTCTAGTTACTACCACATTTTCACTACTTCCAACCACTTTTTTTTACTAATTCTGCAACTACTTACTATCATTATTTTTACAAATTTCTACCAGTATTTTTCCTAGTGGTACTAATAATTACTACCACTAAATTTACTAATTTATACCACTATTCTTACTAGTTCCTTGCCACTATGTCTACTAATTTCTGCCACTATTTTCATTAGTTTTCATAATTTCTACCGCTTTTTTACAGATTTCTGCCACTATTTTTACTAATTTGTTCCATTATTTTTACTAATTTCTTTCACTCCTTTTTTGTTGACAGAAAGGGCATCGAAATTAGCTTTTTTTTCAAGCTGAAATAAAATTTTTTATTTTCAACTATATGTAATGCCGTTTTATTTTAATTGTTTTAAAACGGGTCTAATTACCAACTGCTTTCAAACCCGTCTGTTTCCAATTATTTAAAAATATGTACAGTCTACTTGATAGTAACTCAAAAATTTAATTTGTTTTCGTTTAAAATATATTTTAATTTCAATTCAGTATACAAATTAAAAAAAAAAAATCTGTTATTTAGAGGATCAATTCTCGAGTATTGTGAGTGTTGATTTTTTGTTCATTTACCTTTACAGACTAATTATCAAATTTCAAATGATTCAGGTAAAGGGAGATTAGTATGTAACTTCTGAGCTCAAACACAAATTTTTTTAACTTTTCAGAATGGATATATTTTTGAGATGACGGCAATTTTGTGTCTTGTGTTCTGAGGTATCACTTCATTGATAATTTTCTATTGCACAAACAAAAAAAAAACTATTTCGTGTCTACTAGCCATAACCATGCAATTTTTAGGCCGATATTTGTGTAGCTAGTATTCCTCTATATAATGTAATTAATAATTAATACAACTATTTACATTTTAATAAATTTACACATATAATTTATTGATAATATATTTTATCACAGAAAAATTATAAAATTACTTAACTCGTAGCTAAATTCCTATATACTGGGTGCAAGTTAGATCAGAATAATTCATTTAACACTCCTTCGTTTCAAAGAAGTTAACTTCCAACTACTTTTTGAATTTTGTAAATTTTTTTTAGGTGATCTGCCTTTTTCCGACAGGGTACACGGTATGTAAAAGTATTAGAAGTTCTTGTAAGACACGCACTCTACGCGCCACTTCTAAGCCTCATTGCCACCGCACACTTGCCACTTGACTCACCTTGTTTGCATGTGTTGTAGCGTGACGATACAAAAGTAACAACCGCGCTACTCAACTATTCTCAGAATCATATCTTTCCGCTGCGGCTATGCAACGTACGTTGACGTCCGCAAAGTATGCGTTGGAAGGCGCGTCGGAACTCTGGATTGAAAATGGTGTATATGATGGGATTGAGGGTGGAATTGAAGTAACCCAGCCAGAGAAAGAGTGATGCAAGCACTGCATTGATGTGACAGTCTTTGCAGAGTGATAATAGCAGGGCCATTACGAAGAAGGGTAGCCAACAGACAGCGAAAGCTCCCGTAATGATGGCCAGTGTTTGTGCTGCTTTACGTTCGCGTTTTGCCTCTAGCATTTGGCGGCGTTTGGCCAGTTTATGGTATGGATTTGGTATGCTAGATAGTAGCTTGTTGCCTTGTGGTGCAGTCGCTGTGATTTGACTGCATACGGTGGGATAGGCGCCGCCAATACCGGCAGCGGCCAATTGTTGTGCCGATTTGGTCAGTGCAATTGCGATTGCCTGTTGTTGGTGCGTGGTGGTGGCCACCTCCTGTGATACTGTTGAGATTTCCCCAATAGCTGAGACCTGGGAATGCAAAACGGAAGAGAGACGGATGGATGATTGAATATTCAGTGAGTTATGTTTTCAATGCGAATTTAATGTTAGCATCAATGCCAATGAAATAGTACATTCCATTTTTTTTTAGTAAATCATATTTATATTATTTAAAATAGTCGCGATATCCATTTCGGAAGTAAGTAAACAAATGCAATATTAACTTTTTTCGTGTGTAGTTGCATAGAAAAATTAAATTTTCGCGCATATTTCCACTTGTTCCTTCAATTTCTGCGTGATAGTTTTTTGTTAAAATTTAAAGTTTAAAGGAAATGACCGGAGTGGAAGGTTTCGCCCCATTTGCACTTCATACACATTTTTTGTTGTATGTTTTGTCTCCAAAGGAAACATGTCATGTGTTATACCCTACTGTTTTACCAAAGAAGTTTTGGCGGAAAAATCCACCAGTTAAAATTTAGAATTTAGCAGTTCGTTTTTTCATACCCCCTATGTCGGGTATGCGGTATTTTTAAACTAAATGATAAAAAAAAAAAACAAATACATAAATAAGAAATCCGTTGAGCTAAACTATTTTGCATGTGAAGTGACCCGTATTAAATCAAAATAAATAAAATAATTGGTTGACATTTATTTTTTTAATTTGTCGACTTTTTATAAATTATCTAGAAAGTTTGAAACTTATATGAGTGTTGTTTAAGAATTAATTACATTTACTATATAACAAATATTTAGAACTAAATAAGGAATCAAAAAAAAAAAAAGAAACTTGTCAATACATTTTGCTACCTTTTTTGTAAACAGGTGGTCGACCTCTTCGATTATAATTTCGAAAATGAGGATCTTTACACGTCTGCAGTTGAATATCTATACTGTACAATTTAATTGAATTTAAAATTTTTAAACAGGTGGGCAACTCTGTTAAAAAATTATTTCAAATTAAGCTTTCTTAAACTTCGTTTGTTTGCTACCTATGTTGTAATATTTCAATTATCATATCAATTCAAATGAATTACATATTTCGAACAGTCGAGAACTCTATTCCAAATTTTGTTTGCTATTTGTTTATAGTAAGCTTTCATCAACTTATGTCGTGTAAAGTCCATACGGTAATAGCTAATTTAACTTCTACAGTTATCTATTTTTTCTACATTTAACCAAGGTAGGTATTAAGCGAACAAATAAAAAAAAAGTATACAAATCGGTCAAGCCGTTCACGAGGCTAACAATAGTTGATGGCGAAAATAAGGTAAGATATATGTAAGGTATGTGTACCGAATTCCAGTACTGCATTGCAAATATTTTTAGAGACAATAATATTTGATTCCTTATATATCCGCACCAAATTCCAATTATATATTATAATTACAAAAAATTTAAGGTGTCATGCCCGCTCTACCACTTGAAATAAAGCTTTCTTAAAAATCCCTCGTATAAGACTCATACTTATTTCAGTTTGTGATTTAACTTATTATAATTTGAATGGATTTTTTAAACCCTCTCCAAAAAGACTTTCGCATTTAACCCCTTCAATAGGTGGCAACCCCTTAAACAAATTGGTCTATTGTAGCAAATTAACAAATATAATTAAGCCTACTTCCTTTGAATACCATTAAGTAATACTTACTCTAACTTAAAAATTAAATTTAATTTACTTTTTCAAGCAGGTGGCAACCCTATCCAGTAGCGTTTTCAAAATAAAGTGTGCTTAAAACTCTTTTGGTTGATATCCAATATGTACTTTAATATTTAATTTAACTTATTATAAAAAATTTATTTTTTAAACAGGTGGCAACCCTCTCAAAAAGTATTTTTGTAGGCAAGCTTTCCTAAAACTTTTAGATTTGCTTTCATATGGTGAAATGTCATTTGTGTTTTTAAGTTAACTTAATTTGTGGTTAAACAGGTGGCAACCTTCTTGTAAGCCATTTGGGAAAATGAGGCCTTACAAAGCCTCTTTCGTTTGATACCCATATTGCAATATTTGATTTTATTCATTGCTTTAATTGAATTTAATCTTTGATCCATTTAAAAGATCGATTCAATGGTCATTCATGTAACGGCATATATGTGCATGTGTCAAATCTTATTTAATTCTATTTAGTCGTTCTATACCAATTTCCGATTTAACTTATTTATTTAATTGACTATAACTTTTTAACACGTGGCAACTCTCTATAAAATATAGCCTATCTGCTAACGTGGGGAATGTGATATTTGTATGCCAAATGTCGTATAATTCCGTTCAAACGTTTGGGTCTGAAAAGGTAATGGCAAAACCACGCACTCACTTGTTACTTTCACATTTTAATATTAGTACCTAGTATTATCTGCCTCAGGAAAATTCAATATTGATTGGAAATTAAGTGGTACCTTAATTACTCCTAGTGTACCGAAAGTAACTTAGCAAGGCAAGAAAAAATACAATTGCACCTACTTTTCCATCCCTGGGCATACTCGATTCGGCGAATAACCTGGAATCGCATAGTTTCAATAGGAGAACTTAGCTGTTTTTAAATATCTTTAAGTTTTCTTCGACTCTGCGTTCAAGTAAAGATTTTATCGCACAAAGACGTCGTTATTAATTTTAATAACTTTCTAAAGTTTTACCTCTTTTCCAAAAATCATTACTCACCTCCTCCGCGTCGCCGGATGCCGTTGTCACCTCAGTGGCATGACTTTTGCTATCGAAATTACTGGTGCTATATTCCGTCTCCTCGCGCATATTGCTAATGCTAAGTGAATTGCCGACATTTGTTTCCATATTAGCCCCCGCAGCCGCCGCGCTTTGTCTTTCCTTGCGAAAGCAAATTTTTAAACGTTTTTGCTTGCGTTGCGCCGAAGCGGCGGAACTCTTCTGAAATTATTGTAAATAAGAATAAAAATATAATATTAATAGTAATAATAATACTATTAATGTATTTAATTTAATTATTGATTCTGATGAAATGGAAAGAGGTTATATCGAACAAATCTTTTTATATTACAATCACATACCACTATGTTCGTTCACTCTCACCCCGAAACCACTTCAATTTGAGAATTTGAATACATTTTAGATCTGATATGTGGCGCTGTTATTGAGGGTTTGACCACAATGTTTTTGTTTTAATTTGGTTATGTTGCTCATCTAAAACTAATTGCAAGACAATATTTTGAACCCGATAGGTGGGGCCATTGACAATACTTAATTTTTTTTTTCGCCATCATATCTTTCCATCGTTTAGGTAAGGATTGTTTATTATTATACCCGAGTGCACTGGTGGTGGCCAGGGTATTATAACTTTGTTTACCTAACGGTTGTTTGTAACAGCATAAAGCAACTGAGATAGATATAGACACATATAAATACCGAATTCATTAGAATTAATAGCGAATTTGAATGTCTGAAGGTCAGTCGGTTTGTGGGTAGGATAACACGATTAAATATTGAGCTGTCTTAACGAAGCTTGGTGTGCACATTCCCCTCGACCCAAAGTACTTTGGTATTGCAAATGGACGAAAGTGAAGAACATCCACGCCCACATAACGGTATTTTGTGAAAATCAAAAGATCGCGATTTTCAATAATTATTGCAGCAAATTTTTTCAAAATTTGACACATGGGACTTGGTTTGGGAAAGAAATACGCGTGTTTTTTTTGGAAAATGGGCATGACTCCGGTCTACTTTATGAGAAAAACTTATATCTCCGAAACTACTCGACTAAACTCTATCAAATCAATCAATAGCAAAATTTCGAAAATTTCGAGATGTTGCTATTATTGTTATCGCCGACAATTTTCTGTATATATTGTCATCAAAAAAAAATGTAAGCCACCAAAAACTGGTTTAATATGAATGGAAACTTTTTAGTCCAATAATAACGATTATATTTGATCGAAAAACTAAAAATCACAGAGTGTCCTTCAAATTTGATAGACAAAATAAAAGTTTAAAATGAATGATCAAAATTGAACCAAAAAATGAAGAAAAATCGATTGCATCGATTGAAAAACTAAAGATCACAAAATATCGATTAGATTTGATCGATAAAATCGAAATGTAAAAATAACGATCAAACTTGAACGAAAAAATAGAAATTGCCAGATATCGATCAAATGTGATTGTGAAAAACTAAGAATCCCAAAATAGCAATTAAACGATATTTTTTTTTATTTAAAAATTATATGAAATAGGGATAATGAGGAAGCACATACTTTTCACACGGTTAGCGTGATTCAACTGTTGAATGCTGGCCGAGCGATCCCCTGTACCATGGCTCGAGCCGTGGTAAAGTCTAGAAAGTAAATGTGGAAATGTGGTGATCTCCGAAATATCAGCAATCAATTCTACCACTACGAAATTTTTTTTGCTTTTTTCTCTCTAATAAAAACTGGTCTCCTGCTTAACAAAACTGCAAAAATTTCTAAAAATAATATACGTTGCGGTCTGTTTGTAGAATTTAAAAAAAATTATTTATTATTTACTATTGAAGACTTTGAAAATATTCAGTTCGATTTGGCTCGGCCCTAAAAATCGGTGTTTGAATGTTCCCTAGTCAAAAATGTATAAACAATTATACAGTATCGCACGATTTAATAGGTTTGCTAAATTTTGATATGGCTCGAATTTTTTTTTTTTTCGCTACTGTAAAGTCTGCTAAATTTTTTATAAAAGTTATCATTATATAACAAATACCGTATAAATCCGCATTTCAAACTTTGCAAAAAAACTAGGTAAATTCAATAAAATTTCATCAAATTTTCAAATTCTAGGCTTGCACTTTTATTGCCTATTAAGTTCTAGCATAACAAAGTGTTAGCTCCAATTAGCTAAACATTTTCGTTAGCTTGCGATAACTCTTTTCGCTGACTAATTTCTTCCCATAAAAGAACAAATGGCGCACGAAATTTGCATGGATGAAAATGCGGAACACCGACTGTAATAAAATGATCAAATGTAAACGGAAATTTTCAGCTGAATAAACTTGCATTTTTTTTACACTAAGATTTAATGGGCTATAAAATTGCATACCATAATTGTTTCTAGAAATTCTGATTAATAAGTTTTTAATTTACAAAAAAATGGCAGAATTTTTAAAATATTTGCATAAAGCTTGAAATTTGGATCTATATATATATAGTTTCTGTTAGCAAACGAACTATATTTTTTATAAAAAGAATAATAAAAAATATTAATATTTTTCGGCCTTTTTATTGCTATCAAATAATAATTTTTATGAGCTCAAGGTCAGTTTTTAATAGCAAGAATTATTGAAAAAACGATAGTGGCAGAAGTTATAATATATCTATTAAAAACTGGTTGACGTCATAAAATTTATTATTTGATAATAATAAATAGGCCAAAAAAAATATTAATATTTTTTATTATTTTATTTTCAACGCCATCTTTCATAGGGAAAATTATAGAAAAACCACAATGGTAGAAGTTATAGACATAGCTATCGGTATTTATTTTTTATCATTGTTGTGTTTCCGATAATTTTTTCGATAATTTTTCCGAAAATGTTTCCTATGCAAAATGACCTTGAGCTCATGAAAATTATTATTGATGCAATTGAAGTCTGATGAGGAAATGTAGTGATCTCTGAAGTAGCTACAACTTCAACCATTATTGTTTTTTGTATAATTTTTTCTTGCCTTGAGCTCAGCAAATTATTGCTGATACAAATAAATAGACCGAAAAATTTTATTACAAATAATAAACATTAAACAAACAGAAGAAAAACATTCAAGCCTTCTCAAAATTTCGCAATCCTATTAAATTGTCCGACACGGTATCTATCTTAGTAGCCAACTTGAAGTAATATCCATCTGTACTTTTGCAAATTACCACGCACACATGCGCACAGTACAGCCATCCGCCACATTTTATAGTTCATGAACTTTACGCCCAAGTCTTCCAAGTGCAGAAGCATCAAATATTTTCGCTCAATTTCCTGATGACCTCCTCTCAAATTTTACTTACACCTCTTCTGTCTGCATTAAAGCAAATTACTTATGCTGTATATAAAATTTGTACTTATTTGCATGCCTTTGTGCTTATCATATCTACAAAGACACTTGCTGGCTTGAGTGCATACTCAAGCCTCCTAATGCATTCCACTGAAGTGGCATCATTACTTCACTTAATGACACACACTACTAGCCAAAAATAAGAAAACCAACCATCCAAAGCACACCCCACCCGCCCATGTACAAACAAACAACTGGGGGTAGTGCGGCTACATAGTAACTGCTGATGAAGAAGCAGAAATATGACAAGAAATAAAAAAAAAGCACACACATGTAGCATATGCAGAGCATATTCACACACTCAAACACAATACATACACCCATATTGTACATTCACACATTCATAGATAGAGCTGTGCAAGTGAAGGCGATAAAAAGCGTCATTGAGCGCCGCTAAACAACAAAAGCAATAACTAGACAATTGTTTGCTGCTGCAGCGCAGAAATGTAGATTGCTGTAAAAACAACAACAACAAAAAATCGTAAAAACATCGCTTTCCTTTTGCGCTGTGCCATCTTTGCCTCGCTTTGACGATAATATTGCTTTCTTTCTTTTTTCACTGCCACTGTGTCTTTTTTTGTTTTTTTCTTGTGGCTATTTTTCCTTCTTTTTCGGCAATGTTTCTGTACAGCTGTTGAGTGTACTCTTACTAATTTATGAGATCTGTTTGCACTTTGCATGTGAATAGGCTTGTAGTGCATGCAAAATACCATGTACGGAAAACCGAAGAAAAACTGCAAGGCGTCTTCCAAAAAAATTCGACAAGGTGTGCAGAGAGAGAGAGAAATCCGAGCAATTGGCAAGAAGACAGTGGAAATGCTAAATGAAAAAAGAAACAGACCTTAACTAGCAGATGATATAAAAGTATCGTAGTTCCGAGTTTTTGTATACTGTTTATTGCTGTATTGACAAGTTTCCGAGGTTTAAAAGTATCTTTTTTTTATAACTATTTTGATTTCTTTGTTTATTTTTACTCACTGACTTTTTCGCCGCATGTAGTTGTGTAATCTCATATGTGTGTGTGTAAGAGGATAGGGCGTTACAAATGGTTTTGGGTACTCCTAAGTATGTATATGTACATTAAGATGATTTGACGCTATTTTTTTTTAATTCAATGGTATTTGGAGAGGAACAATGTTTAGGACAATAATAGAACAATAGCAGAATCGAATGGGGAAAAAATTCAACAAACTATACGCAAGATTTTACCATTTCATTTAGAGATTTAAGAAAAGATATGGGTATTCAGGCGTATTAGGAAAAAAAAATTAAGCGTGAGTCAGTTTTATTATGAACACCTATGTTGAGTGTTTTGAGTGTACAAATTTTTTTAAGGGCACGCTAAATCGCGTTTTTTGCTATAACTTTCTTATTTGACTTTCGATTTTTTAAACCTTTATCTCGCCGAAAAAAATCCGCTCAGAACTATGTATATGTGACCTTTCAAAAGTTTTGACTTTAAACCCCGGCTAGAAGGGATAAAATGAGCGTAATGCCCTCAGAGGGACAAGATAATTAAGCCTTTCCAGCAAACACAGACAATCAATTGCACTTTTAATGATGCTAGAAGCGAAGGAGAGTGAGAGAATCGATCTTCTTGTTTTAAGTGAATGAATGTTGATAAAGAGGATGCGTGAATGATAGGAAGGGATAGGATCCGAAAAGTTCAAAGATTGCAAGCCAAACTATACGAACACTTTTTGAACATTTTCAATCCAATTGATGGAAAATCGGAAATAAGTCCTCCAAGTATAAGGATCCGAAAATTTTGAGCTTTTTCTTCGTACGAAGCTTAGAATTGAATATGACTTTGCTAAAATAAAATTTATGTGACTTACATAAAATTAAAAATGGTAATCAAAAATTACTCCCAGCTCTTTAATTTCATCAACAGATTCAAGCACATTATTGGAGAATGAGTAGGACGTTTTTAAAATAATTTGACTTTTAGAAAAAGTAATTTTGTACGTTTAATGAAAGACGGGACTCCTGACCAACGGAACAATTTATCCAATTACGCTTGAAGATATATCACAACATCGTTCAAGTCATTTATAACGGAATTATAACGAATTTTTAAATCGTCGGCGTACAATAAAAAGTTGGCGAAAGAAAAAGCAGCTAGTAATATCATTAATGAAGATATGTCAGAGACGTTCTGAGTTTGAAACTGCAAGTTAAGATTCATTTACAACATGTACAAAATGCTTAGTATATCGCTGATATTGTTGTATTTACTTTTAAATGCAATTGCAAACATGGTGATTTAGTATTTCGAAATCTATTCCAGTGTATGGATATGATACGTAGGAATTGCAATTAAAGTTTATTCTTTCTCGCGGAAATATGTAAGTGCCTCGAACCGCATTGGTCTAAAAAATAAATTTTCCTTGAACTTAATGATGACCACGCTGTGCCGCTACGGTTGCGTATCTTCCCCAAATCTATACCGATTTATATTCAGAGATCCGGAGTTCCAATCCTTGTCTATACATACATTTAGTTGGACTTTTCGTAAAAAAAATACGATTTTTCGTTAACTATGTACGTTTATATGGCTACGAGTCTGCCAACTACTGGAAACCTCATGCGCTCTCAAATTTTGATACAGTTTTTAATTAACCCTAGTCAGAATTATTTCGCGATTTTTGGGCACATTTAAAATGCCATTCAGTTTTAAATTAATTAATTTTGTAGTAGGTAACTATTTGTTGGCATTTTTTTACAGCTACGATTTGTTCGCGGCCGCCATAACCGATTGTGTAGTGTGTGCGCGCTTCATTCGGTAGGCGCCGGGCTCAAATCTTGGCCGGAGCAATTAACATCAAAAATTATATCGGCCGCCCCTCGGCAGGCAATGCTATTGCCAACCCCGAGTGTATTTCTGCCATGAAAAAAATGTCTCCAAAAAACTTTCGCCGTTCGGAGTCGGCGTAAAACTGTAGGTTTCTCAATTTGTGTTACAACATCAAGACGAACTCCACAAATTGTAGGAGAAGTTCGGTTAAAGTCGCTTATGCGGCTATAACGACAATTAAGTAAGTAAGTAAGAGTAACGTAATTACCTTAAAAGTAGCCATGAAGTTACTATATTGAACTTTATTTGTTTTTCCAAGTGAAAGCACTTGTTATACCTTTCTTAAAGATGAAATAGCAATACAACTTTGGTCCGATGTTTGTAAGCAGAAAAAGAAAAAGTGATATATGAATAGAATAGAATGATATACTAAAATGATCTGGACCAAGACCTGATTCGATTTAGCCATGCCCGTCTGTCTGTCCATCTGTTTGTACGCGAATCAGTACCTCAGTTTTCGAGATACATATATAGATGAAACTTGGTAGGCAGATGCTTTTCTATAAAGTATTAATGATTTTTAATCATTTGTCGGAACCGACCAGATCGGGGATTATATAGGTACTGTATCACAGATTGATTAGATATGATGTTTTCCATGCTCAGTAGCTTCCCTAGATCACAGATCACAGATGTCGTTGACTTGCATTATTTCGAGATCTACACCCTATATCTCAATATCAATATGAATTCAAAATTCATAATATATCGAAAGGAAAATTTATCTATATCACTTTAAAACGATTTGTGTCTATGTAAAAACGGCAATCGATTCTCCCTTGGTGATTTAATATCAATAAGATTGCTGTATAACTATACATATTTTCAAAATCGCCGCAGCTCGAAGGACAAATCGTGGTAATCACTCATTGCACCTCCGAGATACTTAAAAATTTAATGTTATAAACTAACTTAGTTATTCGATAAAATCTTACAAATCTTATAATACGCGGGAAGGTAAAGATATAACCAGCCACAATATTTAGAACAAAAAAAAAGAAGAAAGTAAACCATTAAATATTTTTTTTTTAACCCCGACTCGAGTGCCATCTCTCGAGTTAATTTCTAAATGGAAATACTTCATATTTTTAAAATTAATATCCTATTCAAATATGAATCAAATCAGCGAATAAAAAAGATCTTTGCAGTTATTCTTGACTTCAGGCCGGCGTACCGAGTATAATTTCCACAAAAATGGTTTCTTTGCATAGCCAACCTACATACTGAACATGAACCACATCAATCTATTTTTCGATCTAAGGCGCCACCTAAAGCGGTTATTTTTACATAATCATTTTTAATACTAATTGGTTTATTTTCGGTTCATAAATACGATTCTTTGTAGTATCTCCACTTCAGCGCTATCTACCGAGTATATTTTTTGCAAGTACTTTTCTCTTTGCACGACCCAGAAACACCTACGAGAAAGTTTTTGTATAAAAACTAGTCAGTAAATGTCAAGCAAAAAATTACCAAAAACCGCACAAAACTGCCTATAGAAATAATTGTGGGAAAGGAACGCTAATTTGTAGCTACAGTAGAAGTCCATTAGTCCGGAATCCAACATTCCGGAATGCCCGATAGTCCGACATCGCTCCGGAAAATTCTAAAAATTTTGGGTTTTCACCAAAAGTGTGTCTTTAAAGCAAATAAAAACGCTCGAGAGCTATTTGGAAGTTTTCAGGGTAGTTCGGGATCATCCGGAAGTCCTCGGTATTGTTCGGAAATAATTAGCGGCCGACTAGTCTCAGCTATCACAACAAATTTAGGTGCAGTGCAGCTCCGGTAATCAATCACGAAGCGTCTTCGCCATTTTTTGTGCGTTGCTGTTTTGTGTCCTTTCACATCGCAGTAAACGTAACTTTTGAAACTGTTTATAAAAAAAGAGAGTTTCGTTTTAACTGTACAGCGACCATGTTTTCAAAACCTAAGCCATCGAGTTCAAAAGGGGAGAAACGAAAACTCGTACCACTCTCAATCAGAAACCAGAAATCATCAAATGGCAAGAAAAAGGCGAGAATAGAAATGTTTTAATAAATGAGTTTAATATTGGCTCATGAACTATTTATGATATTAAAAAACAAAAAGATGAACTAATGAAGTTTGCTTCCCAATCGGTAACAACTGAAAAATTGGCTGCTAGACAAACATTAAAAAATTAAAACTGGAACAGCTAGATAGTGTATTGTTCAAATGGTTTAGTGCAGTACATTCTGAAGGATCTTATAATTACCGCCCGATAGACCGGAATTTTCGGTAGTCCGGCACGGAGCCGGTCCCGAACGTGCCGGTTTATCGGACTTCTACTGTACTTGAGACTGTCACTTTGTTTTAATAAAATGAAATAAGCTATACAACTGCACAGTCAAACTTTTTGTAGATGTTAAATTATTGTATAAAGTTTGTTAAAATTTTTCACCCACCTGAACAAAGTTTGAGACTTGGATTAAACCGGTGTTTGGAATAGAGTTATAGTTTTCATAAAAAATAATTACAAACAAAAAATAAATAAATAGTCAAAACATGGCAAAGCGAGTTTACGCTTAAGTTATGAAATCCATCATACTTCAACTAAAGTTAATAAAAATTAAAATTGATTTTTAAACACAATTAAAATGAAATGTGTACCAAATTTTTCACATAATTAGCTTCTTCATAGTCTTCACTTTTATAATAAAATTATTATATACTTTTAACATTGGCCTATGGTCATACACAATTAATTTTCAATCAATTCAATATGACTTAAAATAATTAGCAAAAACTTTGCGATTGAATTTTCGATGTACCAATGGTATCAGGGGCATACAAGTTATACGTTTAGGAATTGTTAAAAGATAGATATTTTTCCGTTCACAAACAAAGTTATTTCTAACACTTATTTTTTACGTTGCCAAGACAACTGCCATAAATATATGAGAAATATTTTTTCATTTGTCAACAAGAGTTTAACTGTTATGCAGTATAAATAATTTTTCGCTGTTAATAAGAGTTTCTTTCCAAAGCCTATTTTATTACGTTTAGGCGGATAAATATTTGTTTCCTTTGCCGTTTAAGAGTTATTTTCTAACGTTTATTTTTTTTTCGTTTTCTGATAGCTGTTATGTAATAGAAATATTTTTTCCGTTGAAGAAAGTAGTTATTTTTCAGTGTTTATTTTCTACGTTGTCTGATAACTGTTATGGAGTGGAAATACTTTTTCCATTGCCAATATGTTTTCATTTCCCGCGTTTGTTTTTTTTGCCTGATAACTGTTACGAAGGAGAAATATTTTTTCCTATGCCTCTAAAAGCTTTCTGTTAACTTTTCTGCAAGAGAAATAATTTTTCCGAGGCTAATACCAGTTTGCGTGGTCAAATAACCTTTCCAACATTTATTTTTTACGTTGCCTGATAACTGTTATGAAGGATAAATATTTTTTCAGTTGCCAATGAGTTATTCGTTAAGTTATTCTCTAACGATATATAAGAACAGTCCCGATGAAGATGAAGAAGAACATTAAGATGATATGAAAACGAAAAACAGATGGAGATAAGGATGAAAATAAAGGAAATGTAAAAGATAAGACACATAAAGTTGAAGATGAATTAACTCCAATCAAGAAATGCAAAAAAATAACTCGCCTAAATACATAACAGTTATGAGTTAGCGCAAAAAAGAAATTTTGGTATGCCACTCTTAATGGCAAAATAAAAAATATTTTTGGATATTGTATAGTGGAAAGCTTCTTCTTCATTCTCTGTCAAATTTTGTTCATAAAACCTGTTTGAGCGTTGTGCCATCTTCTGTGTAATTTTTCGTTTTGGTTACTTATATAATAACTGTTATGAAACAACTCTTTCGTTTAAGTTACAGAATGCGGGCAATGTTTCAATTTAAATTTGTAAAATCGAGATAACATATTTTTCGTTTCTTAAAGATATAAAAATTTCATCAAGATAAATTTAAAAAGAAATAAATTATTAAACCAGCCTAATACAGGCATATTCTCGCACAAATACATCTACATATTTATATCTTCGCTTAAAAGCTTAGTGATTTTCTTTTGAATCATTACCTCCCACTCTCTAAACGATTTGAGTTCTTAGATATTAAGTTGATTCTACGAAAAAGTCACTCACATCAAGTGGGTTTTTTTAGCATAGTGGGATATTAAGACAAATGTTTCGCACAGCCACATTATGTATCGGAATTCAAAAAGAAGTTTGGCAATTTCGTTAAATGTTGCGTATACGCCGATGCTTCCTAATGTTATTACATATTTTAAATGCGAATATTTCATATATATCGGGTGTTTTTTTTACAGGTTTGTTTTTCGAATAGAGATAAAACTGGCATTTTGTGGTCAAATCTGGCAACTCTAATGTCATTTATGTTCAGTTTGGTTTGCCATTTCATCATGAACAGGTTGACAAAAGAACAACGCTTGCAAATCGTGCAAATTTATTTCGAAAATAATGGTTCAGTTCGCGAAGTTTACCGCGAGCTCCGTCAATTTTATGGTCGACATAATCGTCCATCAGAGCAATTAATTCGGTTAACCATGGATCGTTTTCGCACTACGTTTACTCTATGTGATAATACGCATCCGCAGAGACGTCGAACAGTGCGCACCGAAGAAACAATTGCCGCTGTAGAGCAAAGTGTTGAAGAGGACCCGAATGAATCGATTCGCCACCGTGCACAGCAATTGGAGCTTTGTCCATCAACTTTATGGAAGATTTTGCGCAAAGATCTTGGCTTGCGACCTTACAAGATCCAGCTTGTGCAAGAATTAAAGCCGCGAGACCATGCAATGCGTCGTGATTTTGGTGTATGGGCCGAAAATGAGATTGATCTCGATGCTGATTTTCATCGCAAAATTTTGTTCAGTGATGAGGCTCATTTTTGGTTGAATGGCTACGTCAACAGGCAAAATTGTCGCATTTGTAGTGAAGAGAATCCACATGAGACCCTTGAAACGCCATTACATCCACAAAAACTGACTGTTTGGTGTGCTCTATGGGCTGGTGGAGTCATTGGGCCATACTTCTTCCGCAATAATGCTGGAGAGGCAGTTAACGTTAATGGAGACCGGTATAGAGCCATGATAACCGACTATTTTGTTCCCGAATTGGATGGCATGAATGTGGATGAGTTGTGGTTCCAACAAGACGGCGCTACATGCCACACAGCGCACGTCACAATCGATTTATTGAAGGAAACATTCGATGAGCGCATAATTTCGCGGAATGGACCTGTAAATTGGCCACCAAGATCGTGTGATTTGACACCATTGGATTATTTTCTTTGGGGATATGTGAAGTCGCTCGTCTACGCCAACAAACCAGAAACGTTAGGGGAATTGGAAGCCAACATTCGTGGCGTTATTGCCGACATACGGCCCCATATGCTCGAAAAAGTGGTTGAAAATTGGACCTGTAGAATTGGCTTTATTCGAGCCAGCCGCGGCGGCCACATGCACGAAATCATATTTAAACATTAATGGCATAAAATTGTCCTTCCAATAAAGCCAAATTGATGGACCTTAAAACGATTTTCTTGTGTTTTATTTCAATTCGAAGTTCTATACCCCTAAAAAAACACCCGATACATACACAAAAATTTTAGTATGTATTTATATTTACATTTCTATGCACACTTGTTTCTCGGAAACGGCCTTATCGATTTACATAAGCATATAGATTTTCCTACAATGGTGGTTGTTAAATTAGTATAGTCTCATATGAATGACTTTGCAAATTGCAAACATTTTTATACTCAAGGTCAAAACAAAAAATGTGTGTTTTCAACCTTGCATAATAATTGCAAAAACAATGTGGCATACAGGCATACCATACAGTTTGATACTTGGCCGAAATTCTTCTAGGATTTGTTGTATCTTGTTCGCAAACGAAAGGACCAACAATGGGCATGCTAATCTAAATGCCCATTTACTTTTGGAAGAAGCTTTTTCATAGTAGTATTGGCTGCTGAGTTGCTAGAAAAAAGTAATTTCTATAATTTTTTTTAAGTTACATACATATCCAATCTGAATACCAGGCTACAACGTCTGCCAGGTTAGTATGTATATTTATGATTGAGTTTTAAAAAGCGAAATGTGTGTAAAGATACAGGGTGGCGCAAAAGTCGTCGTGCTAGTGGTGGCAAATGCCAGTACATTTATGAAATGTTTAAGGCAAAAATAAAAGGAATTGGGTTTGAAGTAACCATGGAAAGCGTTTGTTATCGCATTTTGGTGATATTCCCTGGCCTACAAGAATTCCAGATTTGACTTTTTAAATAAGTCAGGGTAAACAAAATTGAAGTCCAAAGAACATGGTCTGACAACTTTTGCGCCACCTTGTATTATATAAGTATAAATAAATTACAGCGTTGCAGAAAATGTTTTATGGAAAATAGGAACTTAGAAACAGCAATCATGTGGAATTCCGAAAACTACTGTTAAAGTTTTCGGGAACTCAACTTTTATAAAAGATGTCACGATAGAAAACTATAAATGTTTCTTCGAAAAGCGTCATACAGACATACAAAAAAGAGATACGCGGACCGTAAAGAAAAAAAAGCAAATACTTCAGAAAACTTGCCTTTAGTGCCTCGAAACGACGTGCAATTCTTATTTTTGGGCGAGAAAGCATCAATAGAACAAGTATTTAAATAATTACCTGTCTTCGGCCCTGCCTTTCCTGAGTATGAAAAAACTAGCTTTAAATAACAGTTTTAAAATATTATACTAAAACTCTAAGAAAGTCGTGTCTGTACATGGAAAATTTCTTTAAAATCATTACCGAAGGCAGTGCATTGAGTATAACGAAATACGTTTGGACCATTTTTAAAAATTTAGTCCTTTGTCTGTCAGTTGACAAGTTTGAAGTCACTAAACTCCAAAAGTTATGGGACTTAAAATTAAAAAAAAAAAAACATTTTTGCGTAGAAATGGCTAACAATATTTTTTCTTTGAATAAAATTTTATTTTTTCAACAGGAACAGCAGCGACGATAATAAAAGTGCTGCCGTTTATGCCTTTGAGACAGGCGGAGGATAACACCAGCAACGATTTTGACAAAACAAAAATTAAACATTGCGGTGCACGCTTAGTACAGCTAGTATAAAATAAAAAAAACAATAAAATAAATATTATTATATAGGTGCTGGGCCTGCCTAGATTTCATTTCCATTGAAATTCACATTCAGAAATTAAATTAATTTCGGAGCTATGATGAACAACTAAAAATGCGTGGTGAGAAGCTCCACAGTGTCGTTTGTAAGCATTTGTTGATTTACCATTGAGTCGCCTAATACGAGTATGTAAATCACTCCTACCGCAAGGTACAAACGCATGTGCAGAGCATTGTGTGACTACGAGGTTGCTGGTTGAAAATATTGTGAAATCTGTTTTAATGAAAATTGTGGTGTGGTAGCCAGAAGTAGCCATGGCTCATTTCCCTAATTAAAAAAAAAAAAAATTATCAGAAAACAAAGACGAATTAACTGATTCTAAACCAACTTGAATATAAAAAACTCAACACACATTGCCCTCGACTCAGGGTAGATTGCTATTTGCCACTCATTTGGGAGTAAATGGAAATATAACGAAACTACCTAACCAAAATCGAACAAATTTCGTACTCACTGATTGATTTTAACTCAGTAAGCGTAATTTCAGAAATTCCTGGAATCGAACACAAACCACGCTCAGCTCTCATATAACGGTGTGTTGCAACATTTCGGTACTTTATTTCGACAACTCGTACAGTTTATTTGAGAAAAAAAACATGCACTGGTATTTCAGCTTCGGTTTTACCTGAACTTATACTCTTTCTCTACTTGTTTTTAGTTAATTTTGAAGCATCTTAACTGGCTCCTCCTGTAGCATACTTTTAATATCACCAATATCGGACAATAAGTACGGATTTTCTATTGCAGCGTTTTCTAACGCATTCATTATTCGTGAAAGTGCATTCCATTACACATTTCTAATTTTATTAAAATCTGACTAAAGATTTACTTAATAACTTGAATCTAGCGCATCCATTTTATGTGAAAGTATTTTTTATTTCACTAGCACCATACCTTTCTAATATCGTTAAGATCGGACCATAAATACGCATTTTCCGACGCTAAAGCTATCTAGCGGATCTTTTTTCCAAAAAAGTATTTTTCGTCGTATCTCAATTAGACGTTTTCGATTTGAAGGCTAAAACTGAATACGATTTTGTAAGAAGACAATTAATATGACTATTGAAAGAAAACTTTGCATCAAATAGAATACACAAATCTTTAAATTCTATTACATTTTATAACAAATCTGAAATGTCGTAAGATGTGTGAAAAATATTTTGACGCCTCGAAAATGTTATATACATTTTTTAATAATCACGGCTTATCGCACCAGCGCACTATGATTCCTAGGACCACATTTTCTGGCCAAAATTCAAATAACTGTAATATAGTTTTGAAATTTTGCATATATATAGTAAATAGGGTTTATAGAAAGAATGGGAGTGTTTAAAAAGCCGCCACGCGCATCTATCTAATATACAGTGACTCAAACAAATGACCACGTGGGGAATATTTTGCCATAGCAAGAATACTTTCCTTTCGATTTTTTTTTAAGTTTTTTATTAAAATATAATTCAACACAAATAGCGCAAATCAACGTTAAACATTCTGCACAAAATTTCAAAAAATTCGATGAGTTTTCCCAAAATTTTGAACCTTGTATTTAGAGCTTTAAAACAAATTGCGAGTACGCAGTCCAATGAATTTTGGTATAAGGAAGTACACGTTTTCGTCGGCTCAGACTTTTTCATTAAATGTAAGGGATTTACGGCCTACTTTTGATGTGCTTGGTATAGAATATGACAACTCCGGTTTCATTATTTCGGTTTTTGTTAAAAGCCAGTTTGCATTTTGTTTCAAAAATACATCTACACGCCGATGACTTTTTCCCCATCTGTCATTAATATATTTACATATAATTCTATTTTTTTCCTTTAAATAGACAGTGTATTCATCGGAAACGTCAATTGCAATAACGTTTTCTAACAAAAAATCAAAAACTGCTGTCTGTCTGAGGCACGTGTTTGCCTCCTCCTTCCATACTTCAAATAAATCAGCAAATCGCACGGAGTAGTGGTCTAAGAAAAATGTCAATTATTCAAAAATCGCAAAAAAGAGCAAAATATTTTTTGCATACAAACTCCAAATTGAGTTATTTATACAATCACAAAGTACCAAGACTACCAACTGCTACCAATTTTTTTAAGCTCTACGTAAAGTTGAAAGATATTACTTAAGCCAAAGTTAATATTTAAACAAATTTTTTTCAAACTTAACAACAGTTGAATGTATTAATATTCGAGAAACAAAATATAATTACCTTTATTGTTAGTTTCCATTTTTTTCTTTTAGTTAATTTTAATTTGTTTATAAAATATTCAGTTTTGAGTTTCAGCCAAATTTCACCACTTGTATAAGCAAATAGGCAAAGTTACAATTTAACTGCTGACCACATAACGGTAAACCGATTAAAGGGAAAACAAAATATGCAATTAACTCATGCGAAGTATCAGCTTAGTGATGGTTAAAAAAACAGACGAAAAATCGGAACTTTTAAAAATCGATTTTGGCCAGAAAATGTGGTCCTAGGAACCATAGTGCAGCGATGGAGACTGTCTAAAACAGAGCATCCGCTGCGTTCCTAATAGATGCAAAAACTTTCATATCGTTGGCAGACAGTAAAAGATGTGACAAAGTGAAACATTTACCCATATTATTGATGAAAAGTACGGCCCGAAAATGTTTCCTTGGGGAGCACCTGAAGAAGCAATAAAGTAGTCGGTCAAAATCCCGTCAAGTAGGATTTTAGCCATTGAAGATCGGCCCATAGTTATGAACATTATTTTTTCTTCCACTTAAAAAAAGAATGGCCTTATAACTAACTATCCATTCATACAGGAAACGTTGGTTAGCTCGACTTTTTGGATTATATTGGTCTATAACTTAATTCGTGCGGGGTTTTCCAAAATTTGAACGTTTATTTAAAAAAAAAAACCTGTACAATAGTATTATTCAAATTATTGCCCATCCGTAGCTATGGCTTTTTCTTATCTTTCTGGCAATTTGTGGATCCCATTGCAAAAGAACTACGCCGGCCTGGCAGCCGAGAATGAATCAAGCCAATTTTTGATATCCTGCTCTGATGTGAACCGCATTCCAGTGAGGGCGTTCTGCATCGATCGGAACAAATGGCAGTCAGAAGGGGCAAAGTCTGGGCTATAAGGGAGGTGGGGTAAAACTTCCCATCCACTGTTTTCCAAATAGTTCTTAACCGGAATAGCGACGTTGTCATGGTGGAAAATTATTGCCTCGTGTCTGGTCGCATATTCCGGACGTTTTTCGGCTACTGCTCTCTTCAAACGTATTAATTGTGTTCGGTAGCGTTCTCCATTGATGGTTTCACCCGGTTTTAGCAGCTCATAATACAGCACACCCTTCTGATCCCACCAAATACAGAGCATTACCTTCGCGCTATGGATATTCGGCTTAGCCGTTGATTTGGCTGGTTGGCCGAATTTCACATATGATTTTTTGCGCTTGGGGTTGTCGTACGGGTAATGGATCCATTTTTTATCACCAGTAACAATTCGATGCAAAAATGACTTCCTTTTGTGGCGTTCCAGCAGCATTTCGGACACGCAAAACCGCCTTTCGACATCTCTCGGCTTGAGTTCATGTGGAACCCAATTTCCTTGCTTTTGAATATAGCCAGCTGCTTTTAAACGTTTTGAAATGGCTGCTTGAGTGTTACCCAAAGATTCTGCGAGCTCTTCCTGCGTTTGGGAACAATCTTCATCGAATAATACTTCCAGTTCTTCATCTTCAAACTTTTTCGGCTGCCCAAGACGTTCATCGTCTTCCAAGCCAAAATCACCATTTTGAAATCGTGCAAACCACTTTTATCACGTTCGGTCAGCTAGAGTATGTTCACCATAAACATCCACCAAAATACGATGACTTCGGCAGCAGTTTTCTTCATATTAAAGTAATGAAGAAGAACTCCCCGCAAAAACACTTTTTCAGGCACATAGTTCGACATATTTGAGTGAAAAAAAATTATTGCTGTTTACGCTTCAAATGAATGGCATATACTGAAAAGACATACAATGACAGTAGCTTTCAAACGTATGTTCGGATAATATTGGAACGATGGAATACAAACAAGTCACGCCATCTCTTAGCAAACCGCACGAATTAAGTTATATACCCAATATAAAATTTCGAAACAAACCCTTATTAGCTTCAATATTTTGCTTAGAGCTAGGAATATAACATTTTTAAACCTTGAATTTCTTCTTAAGACTTTTTCCAAAATTGTTCAAATATTAGTTACTTTAAATTTCTTGAGGTAGTTGTGTTTGAGATTTTTAAATTTCACTTGGTATTTATTCGAGAATTTCATAATTATTAAAGTTAAATTTTTAATAAGTCACGAAATTTACTTACTTACTTAGTTGGCGCTATAACCGCTTAAGCGATTTTGGCCGAACTTCTCCTACAGTTTGTGGTGTGCGTCTTGACGTTGTAACACAAATTGAGGAACCTACAGCTAGTTTTACGACGAATTCGAACGGCGAATGTTTTTGTGAGTTTTTTTTTCATGGCAGAAATACACTCGGATGTTTGCCGTTGCCTGCCGAGGGGCGACCACTATTAGAAAAAACTTTTTCTATAATTTTTAGATGTTACTAGCCCCGAGCTGGATTCGAACCTGGGACCCAACGAATGAAACGCGCACGCGCTACAAACTCGGCTACGGCGGCCGCCCGTCACGAAATTTGTTTTCATGTATTTCACATATTGACATTTTTATACATGGTAGATATTTTTTTCAATGTTAAGTTCGTAAGTTTTTAAAAACATTTCTTATGAACCGAACTATGTCACAAATGCAATTTTAACAACTCTTGCGCCACATAGCGTGTTATTTGTTGCGGATACATTTTTACTTTACATTACATTTCTATATATTGCCTTCGAGGTCTGACAAATGCTAAATATTTTAGGTCTATATGTAGCTCTACAGGAGTAAACGTAAGCTCGGCGTCAAGAATTGCACCACAAAAAAAAAACTGAAATGCGTTAAGTCAAATATCTAGTAATATTTCTGAAACCCCATTCCGTCATTGCATACACAATTTATTTGCCATATTTATTCATTAATTAATCCTAATTCAAATAAAATGCTAATTTCAGACAGACGATGACTTTACTGACGAATTTGATCAGCTTTTTCTTTTGATTTTGGCTTACGATTATTTCTATTAAAATATCATTAAGGTTGAAATTTCCTTTGCATTTTTACTGATTTAACTGACGGTCTAATTTTTTTAACATTTCTTTTTATCTTTATAATAAGATTCCATTCAGAAGCTTACGATATGATTATGTTGAATATTTTTGATGCAGAAACCATTCCAGAATAGCTGAATGACAATCCAGACCAAAAGTAACAACAAATTTTCTTGTATTTAACTGAAAATGCACAAACATATTCAATGTCATGGATTAAAGCTGAAAACAACTGGCACATGGTTGAATAAAATCAGCTCAGTAATGAAGCAATTATCCGAATTACAAATCATTAGGTGCTGGTAGACAGACGAAACTAATTGGCTTCACTATCCGACTTAATTCTCTGTTTGTGTGTGAGATGAGGGCTGGTATTGATGTGTGATGAAACCGCAAAAATTAGGTCAACGACAAGTTCACGCTTTAATGATGGAAAATTTTGCAACTAGTACGAGTATATGGATTACATAATTACAAACACATCCAATTAATGGGTGTCTCAAATGAACATGCGAACAGTTTTTGCAACGAAGGAAGCACCTACTTATTATACAAATGGTATAATTTTCGATGAAAATGCACTTGATTCTAAGTAACAATATCAAGTTTCCTTTTTCTTTATTATTTTCATATTGTGCTGGGAAAAACACTTTTGTCGTTGCATAAAAGCCTACTTCAATCCTCGGCTCTGCCTCCAACAGTTTGAAGAGTTGATTGAAATATCAGTATTTATTACCGGCCTTTAGCCTTCATTCGACAACTTAGAAATTTAGTGTTTCAAAGTTTTGCTTTGCAACTACGAATGAATTTTTTTTTTAAAAAGCTAAAGGATGGTGTCATTGAAAGTCAGTAGCTGTTCATGTGAGAAACTTTACATTAAAATTCATTGCTACAAACAACTTGTTTACTTTGCCTGCAAGAAACTGCCAAAAGTCATGATTTCCAGGCGAATTCGTTTACATAAAGTTTTGTTACTATAGTAGGCGATTTGATATTTTTATCCACCTTACCTGTAATTTGTGTTGGCTTTTGTGTATGAACTTCCAAAAGCCGTAAAAGCAAACAATTTTGGCAACTCTTACGCAAAAGCAGAAACAAAATTTATGGGAATTTCCTAGTTGTACATATCTATTACATCATTAAGGCGAATTCATACATGTAAGTTGAAGTTATTAAAACAGCTGATGTTCTTCCATCATATCTGTATTTTTTCTTTACCCATGACATCCTAAAAAGGAAAACTATTGCCACCCATTCTTTTTCTATTCTCTTTTATCGTGACATTCTAAAATTGAAAAATTAATTTTGAATGAATTACACTGTGGAACAAATTCAGGTTAGCAAAAGTTAGGTCGATTCTGAGAGTGAGGGGTGAAAATAGAGGCTAAATTATAAGACCCATATCGCGGCGTTTGTTTATGTTAGTTCGAATTTTTTTTAATCGCTAGCAAAATGTTGGAAATTTTTTTTTTCATGCTTTTTGAAGATGTTTTCCACAAAACTAAGTCTTTTTAGCTTTCTGTTTGATCTATAATATGCTACTCAGTTTCTTCAATAAATTCCATTTGAAAAAAAGCAATCATAATACAAAACTTGCGTTTTCCAGCTTAATATTAATTTACTTCTCATTTCTTATCTACCAATTTTTTCAGTGTTGGTTTTGAAGAAACATTGAAAAAGAAATTATAAAAATATGGAAAAAAATACAACTTTGAAATGTTAGTTATGAAAAAGACCCTAGTGAAGGTACATCCTATGACACATCAAAGGACCCAATCCTAGTCACACAAAAGCAATTGGATGCAATTGTTGCAATTTTGTGTTTGACTCAGAAAAAATCAGAACAACTGGCTTCATTTTTGAAAGGAAATAACTTTCTGGCGAAAAATACCAAAGTAACAGCATATCGAAAACGCCAAAAAGAGCTAGAAAAGTTCTTCAATGTGAATAATGTAAAAAATTTCGCTTATTGCAACGATATCGAAAAGTTAATGGTGACGATAGGGTTAACCTATAAAAAAGTTGATTGGCGTTTATTCATCGATAGTTCACTAATCAGCTTAAAAGTTGTGCTTTTCCAATAGAATGACTTCTGTTCCAATTGCGTATAGCACTGACACTAGTGAAAATTTCGATAATTTGAAACACATTCTAGAAGTAGTCAAATATACCGAACACCTGTGGCGCATTTCCTGCGACCTCAAAATAATTTCATTGATTACAGGCTTAACAGCATCTGGCCGTCCAAAATATCCGTTTTTTTTGTGCGATTGGGATTCACGATACGGAGAAGGTATTAAAGGAAGAAACCAGTACAAACAGCATAACTGGAATAGTCGCATTGGACGGAAATGGCCTAAAGACAATAGGCTACACGAAAGTCTTGTTCCTGAAATGAAAATTTTGTTGCCGTTGCTCCACATTAAACGTGGCATAGCTAATTTTTTTTTAAATGTATCGCAAAAAGACCAGCAGTATTCAACCGCTTAGAAGACATTTTCCCAAGACTAAGTAACGTCAAAATTCAGGAAGGAGTTGTTAATGGTCGGGACATACGGAAACTAATGAGTCGTCAAGATTTTGACCAAGTTCTGACAGACCGAGAATTAAATGCATGGCTCGCATTGAAACCAGTCATTAAAGGACTTTTGGGTAAAGAACGCAAAGACAACTGCAGGCAATCTGTTGCAAACATGTTGGCAGCTTTCGATGAAATTGGGGTTAATATGTGGTACAAAATTCATCTCTTGCATCAGCATCTTGATCAACTCGCTGAACAGTTGCCAACTGAATCTGATGAGCAAGGCGAACGTTAACACCAAACTGCGCTTCCATTTGAAATAGGGTAACTATAGAGTGTGCATATTTTGAATTCCTAGATTTTTCTAATATCTTTGTCAGAGTGCACAGTTTAAACATGTTAACGATTGAAAACTATTTTCGTTTCAGGTACAGAGGAAAGAAATATCCAGTTGCAATACTCGCTGAAATTTGTTGCTGGTATAAAAACACCTTTGAAGAAGAGGAAGACGAGGAAAAAAAGGAAGAAGGGGAAGACAAAGATGAAATTCCAGAATATCTGTTGGACGAAATTATCGACCATTCTGATGATGATGACGATGACCATGATATTAGAGAGAGCAGAGATGTTGATCCACAGCCGCCTGCTAAACGACAACTGGCCAAATCATTAATTTAATTTATTTAATTTTTTTACCTAAAACTTTTCATAACTAATATTTCAAAATTATATTTTTTTCCATATTTTTATAATTTCTTTTTCAATGTTTCTTCAAAACCAACACTGAAAAAATTGGTAGACAAGAAATGAGAAGTAAATTAATATTAAGCTGGAAAACGCAAGTTTTGTCTTATGATTGTTTTCTTTTCAAATGGAATTTGTTGAAGAAACTGAGAAGCATGTTATAGATCAAACAGAAAGCAAAAAAGACTTAGTTTTGTGGAAAATATGTTCAAAACTTTGCTTCATAAGCACTACAAAAATTTCCTAAATCAATTTTTTTTTTTAATTTTAATTGTTGCACAGGTCTCTAGCAATAATTTTGCTTCAACAGATTGAAAAAATATCAATTAGTCGACGAGTTATAGCCAAAAAACCATACAAACAATATGCTGAAAATCGGCATTTGAATGCAAAGTTCGACGGTCGATTAAAAAAAAATCGAACTAACATAAACAAACGCCGCGATTCGGGTCTTCTAATTAAGCCTCTATTTTCACCCCTCACTCTCAGAATCGACCTAACTTTTGCTAACCTGAATTCGTTCCACAGTGTTATTATATGAATTCGTCTTATAACACCAACTTATATCCGAGATTTATTTAACATTTTCATTATTTCATTCATCTCAAAAATGTCAAAAAAAGAAAGAGTACGGTATCAAATTTTTTTTCAAATATGTATGTATTAATAAAACATGGTACGAGATAGAAGGGCTGTACAGCGAGTGATATAGGAGAAATAAAAATTGTAGGTATATCCAACGGATGCCAGGTAACAACATTATAAAATGTGCTGTTTATTTATTTCCTATAACTATTTCGTGGAAAACATTTTAATACTGCCTCATAGAAGTAAGTAAAAAAACTACCTGGACGAACAGTAATTTTCCTTGTAAGACGTGTAGAATATAACTAAATTAAAAATTATCCTGATGTTGTAAACCAGGCCATATAAAAACCCAAGTACATAATCAAAAATAGGTTCCATTGAGGTTTCCACTATTTGGCTTGCATCTTTGCCATTTTTAATTTCCTTACTTTAAACTTTAGAGTCGAGTTTACCTTCATTGTAACTATGAGCCATTGTTTTTAAATTCACCGATGCTGCAATTTTTGCGATAAAAATTTGCTGTAAGTAGCCGAGTCGCGGGAATCAACTAGCCATTCTCAAGCATTGAGCGCGGGCGACTTCGTTTTCTCAGTGCCTAATTTTAACTTAGGTAGTTATAAATATCGAAAATAACTGCTCCAAATTAAATTCAATATTTTATTCTCTATCATTTACTATCTATTAATACCTTTTTGTGACATATCACTGATAGAAAGGTTTATGTTAGCGATTTGAAGGTTAACTTGGCATTATTCCCATGCCTACCAGGATACTGCTGCATTATAAAAATTATATTTGAAGTTACAAAGGTAAAAGGAAAAAGAAAGCCATTAACTTGCATGCCAGTTATGGGCAGATGGCCCGGTTATTTTCGGTGTCTAATGTTAATAAACTAAAAGGCATATTGGCATTTATAAACATAAAACTTTAGGCACAAATGTTCAGTGATTTAGGATCCTCGATATCAGATAGATAAAAAACAGCTTTTGTAGTTCACATTGAGAGGTTTTTAGTGGGATAACAAGAGAAGATTACCACCTTTTAAAAGCAGCGTTTTCCCGATATAGACAAACCCCCCTATTTTCGAGATCCTTTGTAGCTATTGCCAAAAATCTCCAGAATAGCAAATAATCCTAACCTTTCATGGGATTTAAACGCGTATTCAACCTATTTATGCTGCTATATTTTTTTGTGTAAATCGGAATAGCACTTTTTGAGGTACTGCCGTCTAAATGTCAAAGATGAAGCCATTTTTGGGCCTCTTACAAAGCTTTTAATTTTTATACATTCAAAATGGCACCCAATTTTTTAAAAAACATTAACTCCGTAATCTTATAGCAAAAAGTAAGAAGTATTATCAACTTTTTAAATTTGTGTTGGCATAAAAGTACGCTTTGGATATTAAAATTTGCATAATTAATTTGCAAGCTTAACTTAGATCAGTTTTTAGAGTTTCTTTTCGTAAAATAGTATTGAAAAACATTGGAAAGAAGTCAATCAGAATCAGCGGACCCGAATCCATATAACACATGAAATGACATCAAATGAACAGCCGGGCTGTTGCACCGTGTAATAAAAAGTTGTTGGCAAACTTTTAACTTTTATTTGGTTTGTAATAACTTTTTCAATTTAGCTCCGATAAGGAAATTCTTTTTCTATAATTGTTGATTTATATGATTTATTTTACAACGTGTATCCACTGAAAATAATGAATAAAAATTAACAATTTTCGAAGAATCTCGAAATTTTTGTTATTTTTTTTTGCATTTAGGTGCAAAATGCTGAATGTATTTTTAAAACGATACGCATAGAAGGTTAGGGTGAGTTGCTATTTCGAAGGTTTATGAAAATAGCTGCAAAAAGACCTCGCAAACATAGGGCTTACCTACATTTCGAAAACTCTTCTTCAGAAAAATAAATGTAACTGATTTAAATGTTCAGCGACTCAAAGTTAGTAAAACGCCTTAAAAAATAGATTTTTCAATCTGTGTGGTTTTTTTCTCAGCAAATTCATAAAAATTCAAAATAACGTTTTTTGTCTTATCAGAAAACACAACACCCACCAATCAAGTTTTATTTTTTTGAAACAAGGAAAACACAAAACGCAACAATTAACGATTCACACTTACTGTTTTAATAAAATTTATAACCGGTACGGTTTCGGAAATAAATACGTGTTTTTTTGAAGTTTTCCATTTGTAGCTAGTAAATAGTTTTCCTTTTAATAATTGTCATAAAATATTAAGTGACTGATTATCATAGTAGCCGAGTGTGTAGCGTGTGCGCGCTTCATTCTGTGGGTCCTGGGTTCAAAACCTGCCCGGGTAGCATCAAAAGTTATGGATAAAGTTTTTTCTAATAGCGGCCGCTCCTCGACAGTCAATGGCAAACCTCTGAACCTCCGACTGTATTTCTGCCATGAAAAAAAACGTTCACAAAAAACTTTCGCCGTTCGGAATCCGCGTAAAACTGTAGGCCCTCAATTTGTGTTACAACATTAAGACACACACCACAAATTGTAGAAGAAGTCCGGCCAAAATCGCTTGAGCGTTTACAGCGCCAATTAAGTAAGTAAGTAAGATTATATCTTTTTATTGAAGGGTATATTAAATCACATCTAGTATGTGGCATGTGAGATTTACTCATTATTGTCTATGGATGATTAAAGGTTTTTGGTTTAACACAGGTCGAAAATAATTGTTATTTTGATTTTTTTTAGGTTTGGAAGCATTCGTTCAAAGCGAAATTCGATTATATCAATATAATCCTTACGCTATATGCTATACACATCTGGCTTTATTTTTATTTAGAAGAGTTTTTGCTTTAAACCATGACGTAATCGTTACTTTGTTACTTTTATTAAAAAAAAAAAAATAATCGAAAAAATCTAAGAATTTTTAAATTTTCTTCAAGTCTGACAGTTAGTTTTTAACTTTGATTATTTCGATCAAAAATAATCTTTATACTTGCTTTTAAATCTATCCGACCGATGTATTGATATCACTGCCTATTCAAACATTTAAAAAAAAACCTGCGGTCATGATTTTGTTAATAGTTTTTATTAACATTAGTAGCAGGCTTACGAACTGTGTTTTACTTTTTTTGGATTGGCTCTAGCTCATAAAAAACGTACTTGGGTTTATCCTAATGTAAACTCGGCTAAGCCCCCGTATTGCACACTCATGATTTGCCAATTCCAGTATTTTTAGAATCATCTGCTCCAAACTGTGATGATGGTGAAATGTCAGAGATATCAGAAAATCCGACAAATAGCAGTGAAAGTGAGTTTGAAGAAAGTAGTTGTACGAAACAGGGATTTTCTACAGAATAGCTCATTGACTTGGTTCGTGACTTGAATTTATCAAAAAAGTCGTCTGAACTTCTGGCTTCGAGGCTAAAACAAAAATCTTGTCTACAACCTGGTGTTGCTATTACAGCCTTTAGGAACAGAGAGCAACACCTTCTGCCTTATGATGATGAAAGATGGTGAATTTTTTATTGGGCCAACAAAGTGGGTATACTAAATACCCCTGTTTTATATGTTTATGGGACAGTCGTGCAAGAAATGAACATTGGATTAGAAAGGACTGGCCGAACAGCAAATGTGGTTCATGACCAACTGATAAGCCGAGAAAAAATCATTCTTCCACCACTTCACATCAAGCTTGGGCTAATGAAACAGTTCATCAAAGCCCTTGATAAGACAGGTGACTGTTTCGAATATGTGTGCAAAAAATTTCTAGTCCTTAGTATGGAAAAATTAAAAGCAGGAGTCTTCGATGGTCCTCAAATTCGTACCCTTCTAAAAGACACGGAATTCTTAAACCATGTGTCACAAATTGAATCTGAAGCCTGGCTAAGCTTTGTTAATGTAGTCAAAATTTTTCTTGGGAAATCATAAATCACCAGACTATACAAAACTAGTTGCTGATATGCTTCTCAATTTTCGCAAACTATGTAGGAGCTAAAATGAGCATTAAATTACATTATTTACTTAGTCATTTGGACAAATCCCCGGACAACCTAGGCGATTACAGTGAGGAACATGGTGAACGGTTCCACCAAGACATAGAAATAATAGAAGAAAGATACCAAGGTCGATGGGACGACCACATGATGGCAGACTACTGCTGGAACTTAATACGGGATTGTCCTGAGCAACGACATCATAGGAGGTCCTACAGAAAAAGTTGTTTGTAATTTTTTTAAAATTAATTAATGAAAAGAATATATTTTTTTTTTTTTGTATTATTTTTATACAGGCGCGAAATAAAAATATAGTTTAAATCCATATTGGTATTTTTACTTAGGTTTTTTCGTGAAATATTTAAAAGTCTTTATCTGAAAAACTAGAGCCAATTCGACAAAATTTCGTAATCAGTGCCCCCAAATTACCCTAAATCTACTTAAAAATCTCCGACCGCAAAATTTTGTTCCGCAGTGTATTCTGTGATTTTTTTCGATTATTAAACATAAATCGTATTATTGCTGCTGTTGATTTTATTGTCATCCCCGAAAATTTTTGTTGCGTATGTTATAAACGAAAAATTTTAAATCTGAGAATAACGATTATTTTTTTTTATCGAAAAAGGAAAAATCAAAAAATATCTGTTAAATTGTGATCGCTACGGCGGCCCTGCTTTTACAAATATAGGAATGCAAGTATTTTATTTTTATCTATGTACAAATACGACCATGCGATGCTCTCAAATCAATACCGGTTATAACTATGCACCGCGGTGTCTAAGCGCATAAAATTTGCATTCGCTTGAGGCTCCGCACCCGTACATGTCCTAGCGCTTCAGGCACACACACACACACACACACCCACACACATGCAAGTGCACCTTGCAAAACACACACTATTGTATTGCAACAGACACGCTGCATTTCGATGGCTGAACGCTTTCAATTAGCAGAAAATGAGTAAAACGAGTGCATGCGATTGGGTCATGGATGAATTCAACGCAAGCGGACGAGCATTTGCGGCTCACCGATGGGTGTGGATGGATCGATTGCTGAATAGCTGTAAGCATTTTATACACGTACACACATCCATACACTCCCATACATCCATGTCACATTTCGTGTGCCATTCGATTGAGCAGAATGCTCGCGGCAAATGGTCGTGGTGGTGGTGGTGGTGCAAAGTTGAGTTGTGGACAGAAATTTTATTTGTTTCTTTGGAACATCATTAAAAGCACTAAAACGATTGCATATTGACCATCGCTCAACCGATTGCCACTGAAGCCGCATGCAACAGAGTAGCTGTAGTAAAAAAAAAACAAAAACAATGTGGCGGTTTGCAAAGGTGACGAGTTGGCCTTTGGCCAGTAGCACTTACCTGATTATTATTGGGCGCCATTGAAAGTGGTCGCTGTTGGATGCGACGTTGAATGCGTTTGCGTGCAATTTTATAGATTTTCCAGTAGAGTGCCAATATAACTAAAAGTGGCACGTAAAATGTGCAACAAGTTGCAAAAATCTATAGGAAATAAAAATAAAAAAAAAAAAACAGAGAAAAAGTGAACTAGCTAGAGCAAATAACGATATTAAACTATTTTTTGTATACATTGTAGGATTGTGTTAGGGTTTATTGCTTTTACTGCTTTCGCAGGCACACTCCTACCTGATATGCCACATCCTGTGAAACCATACATTTTTGTTCCTCGATTCGCTGCATATACTCCGGATCTTTCCAACCAAATTGTGGTGCTAATGAAATTATGAACGCCGTAAACCAAACGCAAAAAATCATACAGAACACGCGACTGGGTGTGCGGACATTACTGTAGTCAATATTCGTTACCGTCCAGTATCTGAAAATATTGTTTTTTTTTTTGTTTAATTTTAGAATATGGAAATATTTTATAAAACAAGTAAGAAAGAGTATAATTTCGGGTGCAACCTAACTTTAAATACACAGCGCAAATTTTCATTTGAAATAAACCTTACCTGTTGTATGCAACCAACAAAATTAACCTCATATATAAAAGTGAATGTGAGTAGTCAGTCGATCTTTATAAAATTTTAAAAATATACCTATGATATTTACATTCAATCAAAATTAAATATACATATTTAATATAATTTTTTTAGAGAGATCATTGAACATACAGCAATGACTATTAAAGTCGTCTGACGGATAATCGACTTAAGTTTGTATATGTATGTGGGTTCCAAGTAAATAAATACAATAACACACGCCACTTTGTTCATATAATAGTTTTATTAATATTAAATATTCAATAAATATGCTTAAGTTAATTTGGAATTCAGTTTAGTTCACATTTTGATATTGTACCGAAAAAATGTAGTGCGGCGCGTGTTACTTAAATCGGCTCTTCTTACATACTAACGTTTTCTCTTTTCTTGCGATCATCTTAAACTCCTTCATCCTCAATTGTCGTTCTGTCGAGTTAGGGTAGCATTGTATAGTACGTGCAATTAACATTCTATAATTAAACTCAGTTATTAACCCTTCACGATATTTTAAAGCATTGATTTTAAAGTATGTCACATAATTCAGTTTACAGATAAAACCGTTTAAAAGTTCTATTACTTCATTTTCCTCTAAATTACTTTTCTCAAAATAAGCATATTTTAATTACCTTAAAATCGACCTTAAAATCGAAACATTTCATCGTTTAGATTACAAAGTTGGCATAATTTTATTGTTCCTGCTTTATTGGTATTAGCATTTAATTCAATTAGATCACACCTAGCTTTTGATAATCCCCAACATCTCATATAATTTAAAACTCTCTGAAAAAGGAGCGACAGCCTTGGGTGAGACCAATTAACTAAATATTGTATTAACTATGTATATGAAGAGGTGGTCAAAAGTATTTAAAAAACGAACTTTTTTGCACATTAAGCATAGTACTAAGTTCACAGCCGTGAAATTTCGCCAGCAACATGCATTTGGATTGCCGTGAAATGTTGCTAGCAACATTGAATGTCAAATGAGAAGAAACGTCAAAATAAAAATTGAAAACCTATAAACAAGCAAATTTATAAGCATCACCCCAGTAGCAATTGGCAAATTTTGATAAGAAAAGTGACTAATTGTATTCTTTTAAACAGGTTTTACTGCATTTAGTGGCATTTGAAGAGTTTTCCTAGCTTCCGGCGCAGCCACCAGCATACAGCAGAGTAGGTACATCGCCCCAGAAGCAATTAGCGAATTTTGGTAAGAAATCCATACTTTAGTCGAAGGTGGTAGCTGCTCCTGGACTGTCCATGCTTGAATATGTTCTATAATATTTAAATTAACACACGTATACATATATTGACACAAAAACAATATAAAGATGAGTTTCTCACACACTTTTTGAAGATGTTTCATTTAAAAACGACATGTCTTCGGAGTATTCAAGCTCAGCCACTTCACTCGCAAAATTAAGGTCCTCCAAATCGCACGCACTTCCCGATTTTTTTGTTTTGTTTGCATAATATCGCTTGCTGTCTCTGAGGCTCTTCCACGCTGCTTTGCATGATTCCTCTGAAATGTTGTCAATGAATAAATTAATTGCACTGTACTATAATTACTCAGATATTAGATTTTACCAGGTTTGCCGACAATTTGGGTGATTTTGTACCATGCGCTGGATAGTACGTTCCGGTTGCTGGTGTCTTTTCGCTGATTGTCCCAAATACATGAAAATCCTTTCATTGCCGCCAGTAATTTCTTCCTCTCTTCATCATTCAATTGAATTATCGCCCTTTTTGTGATAGCTGCTGGGTTCTCCACTGTTTGTCAAAAAAGAAGGAAACGGTTGAATAGAGTTTTAAACTTATTATTTTAAGTATACTTACTTTTTTCAATCTTCTGTTAATTTTAAACTTTTCATCGGCTTGTCAATTTTAACGAACGTCACTTTTCGCTCAATTTTAAATGACACGAGCATTTTAAATAGGGGTGAAAGATTGTTGCTGGCATCATGTTGCTAGCATGTTGCGAGGTGTTTCCGTGGCGAAAACTGAGTACTACTTTGCCGTGAGATGCATATGAAATTTCATGCATATTTCACGGCAATGCAATTAGTATGGATTTTGACAGCCATTTCACATGAAACGCGAACTCAGTACTTGGCTTTAAACTGAAATAGTTTTGTCTTGCTGTCGTTGTTGTTGCTGTGCAAAAATTTGGTAAAGATAACGGTATATAGGACCGACAACAGCGAACGTGAACTGATGATTAACGGTAGTCAAAAGTATTTACACAATGCGAATTAACATTTATTCTTTAATTTTGTTTGAGTCAGAGCTATGGTTAATATCTATTGTATTCTTAATAAACGAAACGTGCTTCAAATTTTAAAAATTGTAAATAAATGCCAAAAATAAAGGAATTGTCGATTGAAACTCGATCGGAGATTGTTACCAAGCTTAAAAGTGGCGTTTCAGCTTCGGAGTTAGTAAATTGCTACAAAATTTCAAGCACAATGGTTTACAATTTAGTTAAAAAGAAGGAGAAGAATAATTGCTTGGACAATTTAAAGAGGACTAGGCGGAAACCGGTGAGAAGACTAGGCGGAAAGAGAATGTCGAAAATTAATTTGGACTATCATACAAAATTCCACAATAAGTCCCGTTAGAATTGCAGCAGCATCGAATCAATTTATTAGAGAAAAAATCAGTGATACTATACTTCGCCGGAGATTAAAAGAAATTAATATAAACACTTACATTGTACGTAAAGCGGTAGACATTTCGGAAATAAATAAAGCAAGACGCCTCTCATTTGCTTTAGAGTACATCCAAAAGCCAGTTTTAGTTTTGATACAGCGTGTTGTGGACATATGAGGTTGCATTTCAGTTCCAGGGCGTGTTTAGTAAACGCTTTATGCATTTACCACGTGAGAAGAAAAAAGATGCAGCTCAGCCGCTTAACGGATACGGAGGTGGCACGGTGATGTTTTGGGGATGTTTATCATACTATGGCTTTGGAGATTTGGTACCATTGGAGGGCACTTTAAATCAGTCCGGGTATACCACAATTTTAAATGGCCATGCCTCTTGAACGGGCAATCGCCTTTTTCCAACTTTCGACTGGATTTTACAACAGGACAACGGTCCTTGTCATAAAGGATGGTTACCTACGAAACTTTTAAATTTACCAAACCACATTGTACTTCCATGGCCTCCGCAAAGCCATGACCTAAACATTATTGAAAATGTTTGGGCTTTCATCAGACGTTGACTTTGTGCACAATTTGGTTGAATCAGTTCCAAGCAGATTGCAAGAAGTTATTGATGCGAAAGGCGATGTAACCAATTACTAATTTACAGTCTTATAATAGTAAGTTATGCTAAACAATAAAATTTGAAAATTATCGTTAACTAAATACAGGAAAATAAAGTTTAAGTTTTGTGTAAATACTTTTGACTACCGTCAATCATCATTTAACGTGCTCTGTTGTCGGTTCTATATACCGTTATCTTTACCAAATTGACCTCAGTCGCATGCTCATAAATCAAGGTTTACAACAACATAACAGTTTTTTGCACAGCAACAACAACGGCAGCAAGAGAAAACTATTTCATTTTAATGTGCAAAAGAAGTGCGTTGTGTAAATACTTTTGACTACCTCTGTATGTACCTCAAATGCATATTTAACATAACGGGTTTTTCAATAGGGCCGCTACAAAAGTAGGCCGATAGTGACAGCAAATGACGCCATATTTTTTCCCGCTCTTTTGACATTTCTCTTCAGTAAGGTTTTCCATTTCATCATGGATAGATATACAATCCAACAACGAGTCGAAATTATTAAAATTTACTACCGAAATTCGGAGTCAATGGCCTCAACTTTAAGAGCGCTACGTCCAATTTATGGTCGTCGTCATTTCTGGCTGAATGGCTTCGTCAATAAGCAAAATATGCGTTATTGGATAGGCAGCAATCCACATGTACTCCATGAGTCAACATTGCATCCCGAAAAAATTATGGTTTGGTGCGGTTTATGGGCCCGCGGCGTCATTGGGCCGTACTTCTTCCATGATGATCAAGACCGACACGTTACTGTGAATGGGATTTGACGCCGTTAGACTATTTCCTGTGCGGCTACGTCAAGTCTATGGTCTATGCCAACAACCCAGCGACGATTGATGAACTTCGTACGAACATCGAACGTGAAATTGCAGCCGTATCGGCCGATTTATGCTTGAAAACCGTCGAAAATTCGGTTCAGTGTCTGGACTTCTGCAAGCGTGCCCGTGGTGCCCATGCAAAAGAAATCGAGTTTCATACATAATGGCATCGAATGTACTTTCACAGGAATAAAGAACTTAATTCATATCCCAAACTGCTTTTGTTTTATTTAAAAAAACTTTTGTAGCGTTCCTATTGAAAACCCTTGTATAAATGAGTGTTCTCCACAGTGAGTTTCCAGCATAAATGCGTAGGTTGGTGTAAAACTTGGGACTTTAAAAATTTTTTAAAGAAAATATCGCTGTATTTTATCTACTTTATCGAACAGAGTATAGCCCCATATTTGAGCGCCATACGACTGGATCGCACTGGCTACAGCTCGTGAAATCTCAGGCGTACAATCACTGCTAAATTGCATATATTACACTAGTTTACAGTACATTTGTTGCCGAAGAAATTTTAGCTGTTTCTGACTACATATAATAAGCTATTTTCAAAAATATAATTAGAATATTTTTATCAGCTCTAGTTTCTGAGTTTCAGCTATGTAGGTATTAGACAGAAAAAAACATGTATTTAATAAGAAAAACTTTATTTAAAGAAACAATTAATCATTGAGTTCTAAAAAACTTCGATTTAAAGCTTTTCTCCGATGTGTCGACTTTGGAAAATGACGTATTAGAGACCAACAATAGTCAGACATCATATTTGTATCCCAGAAACCCTGATAGCGCTCTTCCATGACGCGTAAGTCTTGATGCATACGCTCTCCCTGCTCTTCGCTCATATCTCCTAAATTTTTCGGAAACCTGTCCAGGTGACTATGGAGAAAGTGGACTTTTATACTCATATTGCATCCCATATTTCTTAATTGTAGCAGAAGGTCTTCTACAAGTTCAACATAATTTTCAGATTTCCGATTTCCGAGAAAATTCTGCATCACAGATACGAAAGCTGTCCAAGCCTTTAGTTCTGACTCAGTCATAGAATTTCTAAATTGAGTATCATTCGTAAGTTGTCTAATTTGAGGGCCATCAAAGATACCGGCTTTAATCTTTTCCATAGTGAGCTGAGGAAATTTTTGGCAAATGTAAGAAAAGCAGTTCCCATTTTTATCTAGTGATTTTACAAACTGTTTCATGATGCCCAGTTTTATGTGGACTATATCGTGCTTTCCAGGCTCCATATTTGCTCTCAAGGGCCAGTTTTTTCTTACCCAATGTTCTTGTTTAGCTCTACTGTCCCAAAGACATATAAAACAGGGAAACTTGGTGTAACCACTTTGTTGACCGAGAAGAATGTTGACCATTTTTAAATCGACACAAATTAGCCACTTATGGTCATTATATTTTATTTTGTTCAAGACTAGCGAAATGTTACAATATTCCTCCTTTAACTTTGTACTGTGGGCAATAGGTACCCCAGCATATTTATTTCCATTATGTAATAGAATACATTTTAGTCTAAGTTTTGAGCTGTCAATGAATAAAGGCCAGTCATTTGGTTCGTATTGCTTCAAGCCCATTTTTATCAACAATTTTTTGATATCTGAACAAAAGGTAATGCCATCTTCTTCGGAAAAATAACACCGTAATTCTGTATCTCTTTCACGATAAAAACTTATTTTAGTATCCGAGGATAGCAAATTTTTTTCTTTTAGTCTTGATGCTAACAATTCTGAAGCTTGTTTAGAAAGATTTAAATCTCTTACAAGATCATCTAATTCATTTTGGGAAAAGCATTTTGGCTCATTAGACATAGCTTCAAAATCAGGATCATTTTGTGATGAGCTTGGTCCTTCAATGTCTTGCTCTAATGGTTCTGATATATTTTTAAGCTTTGAAGAGTGAGGTGAACGCTGCACTGGACGTTGAACACAACTAGTACTTGGGTATTGCCATTTAGCTCGATTTTTAGTGTTTAAACCGTTTATGTTCACACTACAAAAATAACAGTCTATGAGATGATTTTGTGGTTCTCGCCAAATAGTCGGTGTTCCAAATTTAAAGGCACTTCTTTTACCACTTTTCCATAATCTTAAATATTCCACACACGATTTACAAACACAATTGGGAGCCCAAGACTTCTCATTTTTATCCAAGAGCATCCCAAAATACTCAAAATAGGTATTTTTCACCAACTCTGATATAACTTTTCTACTATTGTCAAACACATATTCTCCGCATATATAGCAAAAATGATCTGGATTGTTTAAACAACGTCTCCTTGAACTACTCATGACGCAAAAACTAGAGAAACTAATTTTAACACAGTAAAATATGCCTGTTATCGATTAATATATATGATATAAATTAATATAAATGATGAAATCAAAAACAAAGTAACTCGAGCTGCTCAAAAAATTTTGAGGGTAGATTTGACAAAAACAAGTGATGAGTGAACAATATCAACCACAGGATTCGCGGCAACAGACAAAAAGTTTAATATTGTAAACCAGTGTTATCTGAAGTTGAGTAACCTATTCTAAAAACTGTCTAAAACTCATTCAAAATATTCCGCTCTTGTGCCCAGTTATAAAGCCTTGAATTAACAACACCCACCATAACTTTTGCCGTACATTTCATAAACGAAATACTTCCATTGAGAAAATGAGGGATTTAATAAAACCTCGTGAATTTTTGATGTTAAAATATCAAATGGAGCATTTTAAAGTGGGTGGTGTTCACCCCCATGGAAAAGAAAATTTTAATTCGCAACTATTCGGTGCATATGAATAATATTTGGGCATATAGAGTATGTCTAATATACCAAACTGTGCATCGTTTTGGGGTAAAAATGGGCAGTGCTAAGCCCCATACGATAAAAAATCCCAATTTTTTATAACTCCGCAACTATTTAATGCAGATGTACAATATTTGGTATGAAGGTCAAATATATGAGGCTATATATTAAAAGTTGCGGAAATAGGCGAATTTGTGCTCCCTTTAATATGAAAATATTATTTACCATACCTTCCCAACTATTTGACGTAGATAAGTATATGATGTTCGATATTAACATATTTCCTTTAGATCAAAGTGTAAAGAATATTGTAAACCCAAAAGCAGACTATCAAAATTTAAATTCAGTGTAACATCATTTTGAAACTTTAAACGATGTTTAATATTTTAAATAAAAACAAACGGGAATTAGTATGATTTTTACATACCACATCAATTTTTCAAAACATTGATTTCTTAATAATTTTTCTCACTAATTCAATTCTTTATAACAAATATTAAAGAATTCGCGTAAATTACCGTTGAATGAAACATGAGCACGGTTTCAGTTTCTATGGTTTCTAGATTTTCGAAATTGTGCATTCTGAGTAGGAATTCAAAGTTTACGCAATGTGGTAGAATTTGACTAAGTTTCGGAGATATACCTATTTGCTCTAAGGTGAGCGATACCATGGCTATTCCCAACATTTATGATTCTATGCATTTCATTCTCAATCCTAATCTTGTCTATCAAATTTGAGCAAATTACCTTGTATAGTTAATAAATCTGTGGTCACAAACAATAACCATCTAAGTCGACTTGAGATAAAGTCTGGTTATGTATCTCATCGAATTTTGCAAGTACTATTGCCTGCGTATGTGAAGTCCTCATCTATCCAGCTGGCCTATTTGAAAAGGTGTGGGCAAACAAATTTTGGTTTCCCCATAAAGCTTCCATTACGATCCAAATTTCTCGAATTAAGGGTTTTCTACTTCGGTGGTTATTGTTTGTGGCCACAGAAATATCGCATTTTCTCAATTTTTGTATTTTACCGTTATGTGAGCGCTGGACATGGTTTTTGAATGATTTTTACAATTCTCAAAATTTCGCTTATTGACTTGAAATGCAATTCGTGCACCAAATTTGGTGTAGTTTTTGAGATATACCGTTTTTTTTCGAAAGTGGGCGGTGCCACACCTATCATATTTGCATTGCGTGTGTTTATTTATGCGACCTCATTCATTACATTGAATTTGAGCAAATTCTATTTAATAGTATTTGGTTTTTGAAAATTACCGTTATATGAGAGGTGGACGTTGTTTTTGCCCAGTGCCATCCACATTTTCAAATTTTATGGAATTGGCGTATTTGGTGGTGCAGCCCCATCCGTCATAATAAATTTCAGCGAATTGTCTCTATTGCTGACGAAAATTTCGCGTTTTTTATTTTTGTAAATTATCGTTATATGAGAGGTGAGCGTGGTATTCGGAGATATAATTTTTTCTTATATCTTTTTTTTTGTCTTTTACCGAAATAACGAATTCCGTTTTGTGGGCGGAGTTATTACCCCTTTTAGTCCATTCGCAATACCAAAGTACCTTTGGGCGGACGGACGGACAGACAGACATGGCTTAATTGAATTCGCTATTATTTCTTAGAATTTCGGTATATATATATTTCTATATCTATCTCGGTTGCTTTATGCTGTTACAAACAACCGTTAGGTGAACAAAGTTACATCAGGGCGCTTGGGTATAAAAAATACTTGAATATTCAAAACTCCTTTTGGCCACCTGAGGTGTTTATTTCAAATTTCCAAATTTCCAAATTTCCATATTTCCAGGTTTCTTGTTAAGAGCATTTACTATTAATTGTGAATGCAACCGTAATGATTGAAAAAGTTCAATCTAATTAATGTTGAAATTTGGTGAACTGCAGCTGCTCTATTGCTGCTACCTTTTTGATGTGTCTTCATTTCCGGTATAAATTTCACTCACTTCAAATGTCTTTAACGTAATCTTGAAAAAAGTTGAAGATTGACACTTTTGTGTCTGTACTCTCAATATATACGACGTAGATATCCACAGAAAGTTGTATGCAAACAAGTTTGCGCAGTTCGTTAGTGTCGAATGTGAGAATGGAACATCGGCAATGAATGTAAGAATGCACATAATTAATGGATATAAATGCAAATAGCAGTTTGACCCCTATGTGTGTACGTATGTGTGTATGTATGTAGACGTGTATAAATATCAGAAGACATGCATATGAACATACATACATGTACATATTCAGACGTATAAGTATAAATATATAGAGAGATGGGACAATGTCATGGTTAAAGTCGTTAACCATTACAGTAGGCAGCTAATTATATTCCGGATGTACAGCCTCCCATCTAATTTCAATTGTTATAAAGAAACCAAAACCAAAAGGCTTGTGAAAGTCAAATTTTTTTCTATCTATATGTGAGTTTGATTCGCTTCGGGTTTTATCACACTAAGATAACGGACTTTTTTCTGCCTGAAATCCTAAATCCTTTGCTTTATTTCGAGAACATTTCGATGTACAGTAAATTTCACAATTCGGGCCGATGAATAGATAGCAAAGATTCTGATATATAGCACTCGCGTCAATCGACAAATACTACTCGAAAAGCTCGAACGCGTCATCGAAAATTGGAAGTATAGAATGAGCCATTGAGCAGTTGCTGATAGCATTTTAGAGAAGTAATACATGGCCCGTTTCTTTGTAACCTAGTTGCAAAAGAACACTAGGTAGGATAACGAATTGTATGTAAAACAACAACACTAACTCGAAAAATATGCGAGTTGAGCCAACTCGGTTAAATGATATCCGACCTGAGATGTAGAGTTGGGAAGTGAAAAAACTACGCTATTGTGAATGAGCCGGAAGAAAATACATGGGAAATTTCAGTTTTGGACCTAATTCATTTATATTTGCATAGTATTTTTAAATATATAACTACGTCAACTTAAAATTTGTTTGCACAACTATTTTCCGTTCTTAAATAGCACTAAACAAATCGCAACTTTCATGAAAGAGGCTAACAGGGTTGCTTTTGCACCTAAAGGAAATTTTATCCGAGTCGGAGCATTCTTTTACAGCTAGGTTACATTAAAATGGGCCTATTAAATAAAATAGTTTGAATAGTAATTGAGATTAGCCGATGAAATCATCCAATATATACAACAAAAGTAATTCTGCATTGAAGGTTGGTTGAAGCGCCACATATTATCAGTATTACTTTCATTTGAATACAAAAAAAAATGTATTTCGATCGGCGAACTCGGTCTTTGTTTGCATGGCCACATACATTAATGGCGTAAGCGGCAATTACTATAATTGTTATTAGGAATGTGATTGATTGATTAACTTAAAGGAGGTATGATAATTAAATCTGAAATATTAGTGCAATCTTTTGGAACAGTTGCACAAAAGTATTCAATATTCAGAAGAAAAAAACTTCTTTTTCTTAACTGGTTTACACAAATGCTTTGATGAAGGCTAAATTGAACGAAATAAAAGACGAATTACTTGAAAATACACCGTATCCACTAGATTTGGACCCCGACGACTGTCACTTCTTTAGAAACTTGGAACAAGGTCTTCGTGGAAAGGGTATTCCATCGTATGAAGAAGCGATTGTAGGCGTTGGATCAATTCCAGAACTTCCAAAAAATGACTACGGGGATGATATAAAATGATTGCATGCTTTTCTGTTTCCTCTGTGGCGGTTGGATACGAATTTGGAAAAATTGTCCGCCCTACTCGGTTCTTCCTTTTTGAAGTGAAATTTCTTTTGGGAATTTAGGGGGGGCGGGCGGTGGTTGGTTGCGTTACAAGTCTTATGTTATGGCTTATTAACTTTAAAAACAGAGTTACCACTTGTTTAAATTAACTAGCAATTTAATTAAATATTTAGCTATTCGAGTCAAATGAAATAACCTCAATTAATATATAAAACAAATGAAGTTTAAGACAGCTTTGTTTGAAAAATATTTTTGAGAACGAGTGCCACGTTTTTAAAATGGCTACTTCTATTCGAAACAGAAAGCTTGGTTTAGAAACAATTTTTAAACGGGGTTGCCACCTGTTTAAAAAATTAAATCTAATTACTTAAAAATGTCATTGAACCATTACAATATTTTTGAAAAGGATTTGAAACCCATTTAAAATGTCAATTCAATTTAATTAACTGGTTAATTGAAATCATACTATATTGGTGTCAAACTAAACTTGCCGCCTTTTTAAAAAATTAGATTCAATTTTTGAAAAGGATTGACAAGTGTTTGGCAAAGTAAATGCGAAATAATTATTACTATATATGAAATTACATTTTAGCCGGTTTCCTAAATGAAATTTTTTTATACATCTTCAGTTTTTAAATTTAAATGTTACGCAGAATACATTTTAAGTTCTGTTAAAATTTAAAACAGTTGTGATGCATTCTGCCGAGAGTTTAACCCAGTTCATAGCTAAAAAATTGAGAGACCTTAATCATTACGAGTTCTATAAAAAAAAATATATTTAATCAATATTTGTAGATTTTAACTTTTAAGTTTTGCAATCAATAATAATAACAAATCTCGGTATTTAGCTTTTTTTTCAGTAATAAAAATTATGGAGTATAGTAGAATGCAATGGAGTATAGTATAGGGTATGCAGTTGCAGTTGAGCGACTATACTCAATCCCGACTATTACGTCAACGTTCGTGCTATCTGGGCAACGTGAGCAACCCCTCTGCGAGATGCGGTAACCAACCCGTGTGGAGCCTTGGGTCAGGGCTGAAAGAGAGGAATCTTTAGTGGGGACACTCCGACTTATAGGGTGACATCAACGCCATTTAAGAAATGAAATGGACGGGGCAAGGTAAGGAAACCATTAACCGTAACGTAACGTTTACTAAAGCTGTCATGTAAAGAAACAAAAGTTCAGTTTGATTTGTGCTGAGAGAGAGACATCGTCGCCAGGTGCTCTCGGCTACTCCGTTTGACGAACGTCTCGCCACGATTCGCATCAAAGCGAGATTCTCCAACATCTCGCTGATTTGTGCCCACGCTCCTAGAAAGCATTTGCGAGAGTAATAGTATAATATCAGAATAATAGGATACTAGATTGCGCCGTGGTGTGGCAAGTGCCATATTTCAAATGCAATTAAACGAGGAATATGAGGGAAAGAAAAGGGAGTAACTTTTAAATTTTCAGAGATTTAATAAACAAAGCAATAGAAAACTTAAAGCAGTGACTCTTTGCAGTTCTTTTGAAAACCCATGGTTAGTACATATATACTTTATAATGTGAAATCTGTATACAGTGACTCCCAGCTTAAATGATGCAGGCTTTGCCACTAATTTTCTTAAACTTTTTATCATTTCAACTGATATTATTAATATGAAAGTTTGTTTGTGAGTATGTTATTACATTTGAGACCCAATCGGCTTGGCGAATTTTTATAGAAATGGGCACAAAAAATACCTTTTGAATTAGGTTAATATATAGACTGTAATTCAAAAACTAATAGGAAGTTAAATAAACACTATTAGATTTGGCACATATATAGTCCGTTATATATCTTACTACAGGGTAATTTAATTAATAAAGCTTCAATTTCCAAATGCTTTAAAAAGAGTGTCATCTATTTAAAGATTACTTAAATTAAATTTTACAATATGAGTGTCAAACTAAAAACAAATAAGAAAGCTGAATTTTAAAAGCCCTTTCAAAAAGCGTTGCCACTTGTTTAAAAAGTTGAGTAAAATTATAATAAGATAAATAAAATGGCTCAGTGAATAAAGGCCTAACGAACTAACGCCTAATTTTTAAAAATGAAATAATGCCTAAACAAGAACGCCTAACAAGAAAGTGAAAGAACGTCTAACTTTAAAAATGAAGGAAAGCCTAATTTTAAAAATGAAAGAAAATCTAAATTGTTAGTTTCTTTCATTATGTAATAACCCCTAATGAAAGAAGACCTAACAATTCGAATTAAAATGCTTAGAACTTTAAGAAAATATATTTTGAAAAGAAAAAAATATATTTTTAAATTATATTGAACTATAAGTTATGTAAATACAGTTAAATTTTCAACAACTATAGCTCTACATAGAGGACATTTCAAAAAGTTTTCAGCTGCGCTAACTTTTAGCTCATTATGACAGCTCGAGCAAATTTTTAAATGCCGACATGGCAAATATAATATATTTGGCTTTGAAACCAAACACACTATGCACATCGCTCCATTACTTTCGCCAAAATAATTGCTTGCTATGTTTGCAACAACAGTCTCGTCGCCATCATCATTTTCATCCTCGCTATCATTATCATCCTCGTTATTACTGTCATAAGGAGGACCATTTGCTTCAAATATGTCCTTATCTGGTTCTAGGTCAACACAAATTTTAGTTTTTTTGGAAACCATTCTTTGCAAAAATTCTTTGGGCGTAATTTTTCCCTGCAAGAGTTCATGACTGGCTTCTTCAATCTGACTTGATTTTTGCTCATATACGGTCTTCTTTTTTTTGAAGTACCATGGGATCCACCACTGCATATAAGAAGATTAAAATCTCTACTCTTATTAAACTCTTCATCAATAAGAGCTTTAACAAATTTGAAAAAATTTCCATTTTTTTGAATGATGCGGCCAATAACGCCGTTATAGGCCTCGACAGCTGATGTAGTCCGTGTTCTTTTTAAGAAAACCGAAAATACTTCGGGTGTCACCTTGAAAAAAACAACAACAAATTGCTTTTATGATTTTGAAATTTTATAATTTTCCCTTTTACAGAATGTTTACAAGGTGGTGTATGCATTTTGTAAAAGGCAAAACTAATACCTTCATTTTAACATTTTGTAAAAGGGAACTTACCTTTCGCAACCATTGCTTTTCATAATAAATCATGAATGGTGTAAATAATTCTTGCATATTTGTATTCATCAATTCTTCTTTTATGTTCCCAAAAACCGCATTTATTTGTGTAGCTGGTAACAGAGGTAGAGCAAGGATTTTATGGTATATCGTAGAGGCATTTTGATTGTTTCTTATTGAAGAAGCCAATTGTTTCCACTTATATGAAATATTTCTCCTTATTGCTTGGCAATAATGAAACCAACAACCATAGATTTCACCAACGGTGAGTTTATTTCTTATTGCCATTTGAAGACTGACTTCGAAATCAGTTAGAAAACTTTTGGCGCTTAATTCAAATACATTTTCATTAATGTATGAAAATATATCTTCATAGTTTTTTTGCGATTTTTTATCCATAAGTATAAAAAATAATGGAAAGATCTGAAAAGCAGAATACAAATAACGATAGGATTTTATAATGTAAAATATCTATAACATCACATTTTTTATTTTATACCTTTTCGAAGTATTCAATATGAATTATTAAAAGCTGCTTAAAACATCCATTTGGAACAACTGAAGATGTTCCATCTACTATATATGTCCTATTCATAGGAAGAATATTTTCTTCAATTTTTGGCATAATTTTCTTTGAAGCAAATATGCAAAATGAACCGTTATTCCCTTGGATGCAAGCAATAAAAAATTGATGTTTCGGATCTCCATGCTTCGTTAAACCAAAGTTCGTATAAATGGATTCCAACTGAAATGCCTCTACTACTTCTTGCGCACATTTCGGAGATTTCACAAATGTCTTTGCTACTAATAATTGTAAACCTCTTTGCATCTTGTGAAAATCTAAATGTTGAGATTGCTCTTGGTTTCTGCAATAATATCGCATTTAATTAAATTTAGATATTATTAAACTAAATAAATATACGTCTCACCTTGCACAAACATCGTAGAAACTTCTTTTGATTGTACTTAGCGCATTCATATCACTCAAAACTGAGGACGAATTCAAACATTCACTTTTAATTTTACTTACACACTTTAATTCATTTGCCAGGTTTTCCGACTCACTATGATTATGTTCAATGACATTTTTTGGTTTTTGACATACGTCATTCACTAATTCAACCTTTGCCTTGCATTTTTTATTTATACATACATAATACTTTTTATTTCTTATTAATGTTTTAAATTTATACAATTGTTTTTCTGATATTACATAAAGCAATTTTGAATTAATCCTCTTGCCAGAAATTATTTCGTAATCCATTTTTAATTATAATATAAATTTCAATGTCCAACACTTATGAATGACTTGCTCGTAGTGATAGAAGTTTACCGAATGACAACTGATAACAAAATGCTAAAACATTTGTCTAACCGTAAGTACAACCGTTAGTCTTCAACAAATTCACGCATAATAGTAATAAAAATCACACTTTTAGCAAAATGAAAAATCGCCTAACATTAATGAAAGAAAGCCTAACAATCAAAAATGAATAAATACCTAATTAGGCGTTTCTTCATTTTTGATTGTTAGGCTTTCTTTCATTATGAAGAATCACCTAACAATTTTAATGAAGAAATTCCTAAAATGTTAGACATTCTTTCATTATGAACAACCGCCTAATTCCTATATGCAATTTTTAGGCATTATTTCTTTGTTTTTTTTAGGCGTTAGTTCGTTAGGCCTTTATTCACTGAGCCAAATAAAATATTGAAATATGGGACTCAAACGAAGAAATTCTAAAAAATTTTTTTTTGAAACCTTACATATATTAATTTTTCAGCCTACTTATTTAAATCAATCTATAATTTTTATGAGCTCAAGGCCATTTTTAATGTATTTGCGAAAATAGGAAGAAGAAAAAGCAAAAAAACAGCATACACAACTTACTTGGCTCATCTCGTTTAGGCTTTGCCTTAATGAGTATAAGCAAGGGGACATGAGTTAGTCTGATGAGGAGATGTGGTGATCTCCAAAATAGCTATAACTTCCACCATTATTGTTTTTTCCATCCAATTTTTCTATTAAAAATGGCCTTGAGCTCATAAAAATTATCGTTTTTTTTCAAATATTTTGGAGAAAAAAATTAAATTATAACGGCATAGGATATAAAGGAAGTAGAGTTAAAAAAATTAACAAGGAAAATGTGTGTTAAAGAGTGTAGCCACCTATTTAAAAATATTAATTTTAGTAAAGAACGTTGATTAAATTTAATTGATAAGGCAACTGAGATTTTATTATTCTGGGGTCAAACAAAATTGTTTTAACGGAAATTAATTGGGGAGCGTTGGCACCAGCTAAAGGAATTTAAACTTAACTGAATTTATAAGATAAATGAAGCATTACAATACTGGATTGAACTAACAGAGGTTTTGAAAACTTGGTATCAAAAAATTTTGTAGAGTTGCCACAATTTGAAAATTAATTATTGTACAAATTTAATAATAACTTAATATGCGCATATATTTTTACACACAAGCGTTTTGAAAACAGTTCATAAAAGAGTTGCCTCTTTTCCAAAACTAAAAAGTTGAACAAAGTGTAGTAAAGTTTAATTTTTTATTTATCAAAACGACATTTGAATAGAATGTATATTTTTAATATTTTAGTATATAATTTCTTTAGGATTCCTTAAGATGAAAGAACTTCAACGCTTGATTTATATAACCACCTGTAAAAGCGGATTAGGATGATGCATATCAGATTGACTTTCAGATTTTCAAGATTACTTAAAAGGCGATAATGAGACTTCTGTAGGGCCCTATCGTTTGATTACTTTGTGCAGTTTTAACAATAAATTGAGTTCCACTAAACCCGAATACCAGACTGCGCAGCTCCCAATGGCAACAAAGTTTCAGCAACCAACCGAAGCGGGTAATTATGAAGCAGATAATAATAACTAAAAATTTATTAAAATTGATGACTTTATCAATTCCGTTACATTCGAATTCATACCGTTATACCGAATGTCATGTGAGCGAAATCACTGGTTAAAGGTAATAAAAATATAATTATTTCAATAATATAAACCATAACAATCAAGAATTTTAGGAAAATTTTAGGGAATTTTAATAAACTTGAAATCTTTGGTGTTAAAGTTTTTAAATTTGTTCTTAGAATTTTTAGCAAATTTTCGACTTTACATAAGTTTTCTTTTATTATTTATTCTATTTTAATATAATAAAATGCAAGCTTTAAGTTGCTAAAAAATTACATTGATTTCTTATTTTCGTTTTTTTTTTTACTGAATTTTTTTCACTGCACTAAAAACTATTTTATTGTATGAACATTTTATTTCCACACAACGTTTTTGCAATTCGATTCGTTTTAGCGAACCGCCGACGAACTAAGATTTTCATCCGATAGCGAAGGCACTGACGGGTCAAGGGCGATAACAGTCGGCGAAAAAAATTTTCACTATAACAAGTGGGAATCGAAATCTAGATATTTGTTATGCAATATTTTTTAATTCGTTATTTTCGATTTCATAGGTAAACACCTGAACTTTAGCAGGAAATTTAGAAATGCGCGACGTTCTATTTATTGCTTTCTGTTTTTTTTTTTTTGTTTTTTTTTTTTGATTTTGGCTTCAGAGCCAAAGGTAAATTGGAAACAAAATGAATTTATTGATTGCAATCGGCAATCGGCTATGCGTCCATAAATAAACAAATGAATGTTGTTGCTCGCACCTCTGATGAACTGCAGCTATGTTTACACACACACATACATACATACACACATATGTATTTGTGAATACTTATGCGAGTGCACAATTTTGTATATTTTTGTAAGTTTGCCAATTAAAGGAAGCTTGGGGAAATAATTTTTTTATAGCTTCTCCATTAAGTAAATGTAATATTTCCAATTAGCATGGAAATCGTATTAATTCGTTAATATGATTTGACGTTAAATTTTATTAAAGCAAAATGCAATTGAAATATAATGAGTCATTAATTATAATTTATAGCTGTACTTTTATTACTTACGTCGGAAAATACAAATGTGCGTATTTACATAAAAATATTCGAATGCTTTGTTTTCTAAGCTAGAAAATGAAATGAAGTAAAACTTATGACTCAATCCCATCTCATTTAGATAGATATGGACACATTTACAATGAGCGCTTAAAATATGTCGAACCAAAAGCATTGTGAGCAAGGACCGTTACGGTTATAATTTTTTTAAAAAATATCACGATTTAATCCTTATTTTGTGATGTTTTAGATCAAAAATAACCGTTTCTCCTGGATTTCTTATCCCGATCATATTTGATCGAAATTTTTTTATTTTCTTTTGTTTTCTGACAAAAAATAATCCTTACTCTTGGATTTAAAATTTTCCGATTTTATTTGATCGATGTTTTGTGAAACTTTGATCTTTTTTTACTTATGATCGCATAAATGTAAATCCAAGAATAGCTGTAAAAATCACAAAATACCATTTAATATATAAATATAATAATTGTATTTATTTGATTTGTGGTATTTGCCTTGATGTTGTAACACAAATTGAGTCAGCTACAGTTTAACGCCGAACCCCCAGGAATGATAGAATACAACATTGCGCTGATTGATCTGAAATTCGGAGAGTCACTAAGCTGCGACGTCACACCAGATTTACCGGTGAAAAGAAATGAAAGCATACACATTGGTATACACGTTAGAAAGAATACACACTAAAATTGTTAATCACGTTACATACAAGGTATTTGTAAACAAAATCTGTTGTGACGTAGAAATTCTGTCAAAATTTTCAATAGAGAGTTAGCGGTACTACAATCTGCGCCACCTTCTGTATTCTTTTCACCATGAGCCACATACATGTCGCGTCGTATAGAATCAAAACAATCGGTCGAATGTTGGAAACCAAACCGAAATTTTGGATGGAGGTTTTAGTGATCGATAAGAAGCCTACTTTTCTTTGTGTCGTTGAAACTTTTTCCAATTGCATGTTACGCTCATCCAATGAATCGTGGAAAAGAACTTACAATGAATTAAATTATTATTTTTGTTTATTAAACAAACATAACTAATACTAACAATATATAGAAATTTTCCGAAAGTTTTAAACTGGTTTGAACTTTCTGCATTATCGCATACCAACAATCCGCTATTCCATTTACCATCGTCAAACTTTAAGTTGTTGTTGCATTTATTGTAGAACCACGCTAGTGACTACGGGTTGATATCTTTTTAAGTGTGTTGCACATAAAAAGCGCACATAATTTTCACTAGGGATTCCGATTCTGATTTTTTAAACATTCCTTATGTCCATATGGCTACAAACCAAAGCGAATTCATATAAGGGCAAGTTGATCATGCAGTTGATTAAATACGCTTGGCGAACGTTAAGTCAAAATGATGTGTTTGTTGTACATCATACTGTCACTGTGGGTATATTTTGTTAGTGTACATTTTTGTTTTTGTACTTATAGCACCACCTGATATGAATTCGCCTTGGTTACAAACGGGAGCTTTGGTTGTAAACGGTGTGCGCGCACAATACAAAGAAAATCATTTTGGGTTTGATGCTAATATCGTGCAGACGTTTGTTATAAGCTCTAATCACAGGAACATAGTTTAAAAAGAATACCTAAAAAAGTGGGAGGTCATGAAATGGAAAAACTTTTAACTACTTTCTTCGATTCCGACATTTCAGATTTAGAAGATGAATCGGACGAATATGATCTGGCGAAAATTTTTTTTAGATGCGCTTGAGAAGAGTGAAATCTTTTTATTAGAAGAGATTTCATGAGAACGTCCGTGTGTGATAAACTTCCAGGATGGGTTTTTCGAGGAATTTACAAAAGAATTTCTTCAATAAACCAGACATCAATGATTAAAAATGGGAAATCTATAAATTTGGCTTCCCAAGAAAATCTCAGATTTCTAGCTTCACAGATAATACTCGGTATCATTGGCTATCTGTGTTTGGAAATGTATTGGACATCGAGTACCCTAAAACTATCATTTCCCGGAAATACGTCGAGATAATATAATGTTTACAAAAATTCAACACAAAGTGATAAATTGTATATAGTTCATTCACTTATAAATATGCTTGGAAAATGGACACAAAAATAAATATATGAACTTATGAGCTTTCGTAATGATATTGCGCAATAAAACAAGCTACACCATCTACTTGTATTCGATATTGGCCGGAATAAGGTATATGCAAATTTGATGGTAGTAAGGAACAAACCAGATACAAGTGCTCCAAGTCAATTTCTTTATTCTATTTATATTCTAAATATCATTTTTGTCTTTGTATGTTAAGTTTGTTTTGAGCTCAATGTCAGGAGTTGTTAAACTGTATAATTAAAAAACAAAATTTAGTGTTACTAGAATTAAAACTATCTTTTTCGATATCTCGACTTCAAGTTGAAGTCATAGTTAGGAACTATCGCCAATGCTTGGTCGACTGGCATTGAGCTCAAAACTAAAAATATATTACACCTTTTTCGTTTTTATTTATTTTATTTTACATGAATCTGAAATGGAAATGTATGTATGTTAGCACGTCACACATACAACACTCTTTAAGTTGACAACAAATTCCTATGTGCACGTGCCGGTAAACAAAATTCCATAACGGAATATAACACCAGACAAATAACCAAGAATGCAGGTGGGAACCGCACCATCAGCAGAAAACAACGAATGCGGCGGCAGAGCGAAGCGGCAGAATTAAGTTAGGTTTAAGAAAAATCAGTTTTGTAAATTCAGTTCTAAGTTTGAGTTCAACTAATAAAGGAGCATAGCTCCGTAAAAAATATATTTTTTTAATTAATCCAACCGAATAAAAATTAACGGGCGCCCGAGCAGGGACCAGCGCGCGAACGAAGTAAAACGGCGGACATAGGAACTTCGAAGAGTTACTAGAAAGATCGGTATCGGAATATAACCATACCGTTCATACAGTTACAGGGAAGAGACCGGTAGACTTATTTTTTTGCAGAAACGTGACTTTTACACCAGAAGACATAGAAAGGACACGACAAAACAATTTACAAAGACTCGCCCAGAAACAAAGAAAGGATATTGAATTCCACAACAAGAGTAAACATGATATTAAAACATACTTGCCAGGACAGACAATTTATGTTAGGAATAATAAAAGATTAGGTACTAAGCTTAGCAAACCATATAGTAAGGAGATAGTTAGGGAAGATAGAAATAGTACAGTTATAACAGAGAAAGGTCGAGTTATACACAAAAGCAGGATACGAAACTAACCCTTTGGGATAAATTTTATTTCAGATTACTATTGCTGCAATTATGCCTCGCCGAGGTAAAGATTCTTGATTACTCTAACGCTCAATTAGTTACGATAGAAAAAGGAACAGCCAAGCTACAGACCGGAACGTTTAGAATAATACACGAAATCGACATTGACAAGTACAACGATATCCTGGAAAACATCGAATCCAAAGCACAGACAGAAAAACTCTCCAGAAATCCTAACTATCCATTCATATCCCTCCTTATATCTCAAATACGGACCCACTTAAATAACTTGAAAATAGAAGGGCGATCAAAACGATCACTTAATTTCATAGGCAGTGCGTGGAAATGGATAGCAGGAAATCCAGACCACGAGGACCACGAAATAGTTGTAAATAAATTAAACAATGTCCTTGAAAATAATAACAATCAAGTCCTTATCAATCGGCTTACAATAGAAAAAATCAACGAAATTACGAATATTATAAACAACATTACTAAGGAATTACAAAATGACAAAAACAAAGAAGTAGAAGCATTTCTTAGGTTAAAGTATAAATTGGAGGTTTTAAAAGAAGAAATTGTTAATATCGCTTATGCGATACATTGGGCAAAAGCTAATATAATCAACTCCTACATTATGTCGAGTGAAGAAATAGGTATTGCAAAAAAAAATTTTGATAAAGACGAAATTCCGTTTGTTAATTTAGACGAGGCCCTAGAATTTTCTGAAGTTAAGATAGCAACTAATGGCAAAATAATAATTTACATCATAAATTTACCCACAGTAGGAACCCAAATATGTAAAACAATAGACATAAGAGCAGTTAAGAAAAATAATACTATCAATAAAATAAATTTTAATACAATACTTGATTGTGAAGAAACCCTTTAGGGCATACTAAAAACCTGTAAACAGTATAACTCACTCCAAATATGTTCTAGAAGTAGTGTATTAGATATAAGTAAGGATAATTGTATAAGTAATCTGCTAAGAAGCCGCCCGCCAAACTGCACAGTAACCAACAGTCAACATATTCCCGAAATTGAAGAGATAGCATCAGACATCATATTTCTGAATAATTTTAAAGGAAAAATACTAATTAATGAAGATCTCACACCCCTGAATGGTACGTTTATAATCCATTACAATAACGATACAATTAAAATTAATGGAAACAAATTCAACAATGCGGAAAGACTTACGAGCAAACCCCTGCCAACTATACTTCAGCCCTTTTCGAAATCAAACAATATAGAAGAAATACTCTCTCTACAAATGCTAAAACAACTCAACGTGAACAATACAAAAGAAATCGGCTATGCGGAGTCGGCAAGTCATTTAAAGCATGCCGTTAACATCAGCCTTATCACAATTTTAATAATCATAAGCATAATAATAATGCGAAAAATATGGTTGAAGAAAAATCTCGACCAAAAACCATCTATCGAATTAACCAAAGCTGCAATAGAAGGAATTAACCAAATATTTTCAAAGCCCAGCACTTCAAACGCGGACGTTTGAATTTCAGGGGGGGAGCTGTTAGCACGTCACACATACAACGCTCTTTAAGTTGACAACAAATTCCTATGTGCACGTGCCGGTAAACAAAATTCCATAACGGAATATAACACCAGACAAATAACCAAGAATGCAGGTGGGAACCGCACCATCAGCAGAAAACAACGAATGCGGCGGCAGAGCGAAGCGGCAGAATTAAGTTAGGTTTAAGAAAAATCAGTTTTGTAAATTCAGTTCTAAGTTTGAGTTCAACTAATAAAGGAGCATAGCTCCGTAAAAAATATATTTTTTTAATTAATCCAACCGAATAAAAATTAACTTGTATATTATTTCATACATATATATTTACGGATTATTTATTGAAATTATGAATTTTTATATATTTTAACGACTGGAACAAATAAAAGTTGAAAGGTGAAAATAAAATTCTATAATGTTTGTTTACCATGCACAAAATATGCATACCTGTATATGTATGTATGCATGTATGTATGTACATGGAATGTATCCATATTCCAAAAAAAAAACGCATTGAGGGTACATTTTTTTTAAAATCGATTAGTGATTGATAAAACCAAAACCAATTAGCTACCCGTTAAAACCCGTAGTGAGATGGTTAACTGCTTTGAAATTCACAGTGTGCGAGTTATTTAATAGAACTCAGCGTATTAAAAAATAATTTTAAAAAATGCTAGTGAAGAAAAATTATAAAAAAACTATTTATATTTTTTTTTTGCTAATTATGTTTGTATGAATATAAAACCGCGCATTGCTTACTAAACCTATCGGTATTCGTAAGAAAAAACCGCTAAGAATTTTTATGTAATTCAACTGCAGTTAGGCCGCAAACCAATCTCGCCATTTGTTCCTCCGGAATGTAAACCTAGAAAAATTTCGCCAAAGATATCGGCGAATGTTGACACATTGTATTGTATTGGCGTATGTCCGAGGATATGTGAAAAAGATCTGATTGGCTTCTGGTTTCGCCAAGACATTGAACCACGCCACACAGCAACCCAAACTCTGCGGTTTTTGCAACGAAAATTCCCTCGACGTCTGATAACGAAAAGAGGCGATATAGACCAAGATCCCCGAATTAACCCTCATACTTATTTTTGTTATTTAAAGAGTAAAGTTTAAGTCAACAAGCCCGAGTTCATTGACGAAACCAGTATTCGTGCAAAAATAGCTGCCATACCGACCGAGGTGCTCGAAGAAGTGGCCATTTGATTGATGTTGTTTTTAAAAAGTAGTCCATATAAATTGTAAAGGATCGAACTTAATAAAAAAACTTTCCTTGCAATCTATTATTCCTTTCGAAAGTTATTCACATTCTCAGCCGGAGGAATTGATGGCGCCCCTGCATATAAAAAAGTGTCAAATAGCTAATTGGATATAAACAAATTTGATTGCAACTGGAAAATGTTGATTTTGTACTTTCAGCAACTAGCCAAATATATTTAAAAGAAGTTGAGATCAAATGTAGAGTCGGGTAATTGATTTGCTTCTAAAAAATCGCCATTTAAAAAAAAAATTTGTAGCTGGTAAAAAGTGATTTTACCCTTGGTTTTAAATCAGCAGAATTTCCGACACAGTATGCATGCTTTAACTATTTGATTGACATTTTTTTCTACCGAACTCCTACATTGATTGATTGCAAATTATGCGAAAATCGCGCACATCAGGAACGAGTACTGTCGATCTCTTCCGTCAAATTATTTTGGAAAAACTGCATTTTATCGGGTACATTTGTACTCATCGAACAATATTTATTTTAAGTGTATTCATTATATATGTACAATATATCTACATACATATGTATATTTATTTATAAGTTTATTATTTTAGGGTTTCGCCATCTCAGCACAGGTGAGTGACATTGATTTTGATATTACCCATAAGCGTATTTTGCGCGAAAGCGGAAAATTGTAAAAATGAAAAACAAAAGCAAAAGCGAAATTTTCAAATTCCAGTTGGCTCGATGCTTCCTAACGTTAAACTAACATTTGCATAGACTAGTTTATTGTTTTCCCGAAAATGTTATTACTATTGCACGCTGCTGCTACGGCACCAACAATACGGAACAGCTGTGCGCGCGGTCGGCTATGGAAGTTAAATATAAATATTTTGCGTTCGTATTGATAAATTCAAACGAACATGCATACCTAAATACAGGGTGCACCATCAGTTACTCCATCATGAGAGTGTTGAATAACTTTTGAAAGAAACAATCGGTTGCAAAGACTTGTGATTTTTTTAGTTCAATCTTTTACAATTTCCACCACAAACTATGCTCTTTATCGGGGATTTTCTACTACTTCTATGAGTATCTCGGTTGGTGTGGCAACTATTTCGGCACGAATATAGGTCTTGAGCTCGTCAAAGGTCGTCGGCGTACTAGCGCGAACTTTGCTTTTTAAACTACCCTTCAAAACGAGGTCCGGTTGGGTTAAATTAGGGGCTATACTCTCGCCTATGGTTTGCTGGGTATTCGCATTTGTTCCATGGATTTGTTTTAGTGTCTTGACACTGTACCGCCGCAGGGTGACATTTTAATACCCCGAGTGCATATTATGTGCGCTTTTTATGTGCAACACACTTAAAAAGATATCAGCCCGTAGTCACTAGCGTGGTTCTACAATAAATGCAACAACAACTTAAAATTTGACGATGGTAAAAGGAAAAGCATAGTGTTGGTATGCGATAATGCAGAAAGTTCAAACCAGTTTAAAACTTACGGAAAATTTCTATATATTGTTAGTATTAGTTATGTTTGTTTAATAAACAAAAACAATAATTTAATTAATTGTAAGTTCTTTTCCACGATTCATTGGATGAGCGTAACATGCGATTGGAAAAAGTTTCAACGACTCAAAGAAAAGTAGGAATCTTATAATCATCATAGCTTAATATACGACTGAACTGCTCATACATTTTGTGATGGGGGTTTTGATGTTGTAAACCAAATTGAGGGGTCTAAAGTTTTACGCCGACTCCGAATGGCAAATGATTATTATAAAAAAATTTGTGTTGGCAGAAATACACTCGGAGCTCTGTTATTGCCGATGGGTCAACGCTATTAGAAAAAAGGGGTGAGAATGTTGAATAACTTTTGAAAGCAATTATAGTTTGCAAAAAAATAGTCGTGGCAAACAGTCACTTTTGATCATGTAATGGTGTTTCAGGAATCTTGTCAGGATTTACCCAAATGCGGTAATTTTTTTATTCACACCGCCAGAGAGGGTGAAATGCACCTAGTCGATCATTAAAACTTATTTCCAAAAGTTCGGCTTGGCTTCCAACATTCGGCCGATCGTTTTGCCGTATTCTATACGATGCGACATGTTTGTGTCCCATGGTGAAAAAAATATAGAAGATGGAGCAGAGTGTGGTACCTTCAACCCTCTCTGGAAAATTTTGACAGAACTTCTGCGTCACAACAGATTTTGCTTACAAAAACCGTTTATGTACATATGTATGTATACTCGCACTCATGTTACTAAGTTACTCTCCGAATATCAGATCAATCAGCGCAATCTTGTATTCTTGTCTGTGGCCAATATTCTTCGAGTCAATTATATTTTGTAAGAAAACAAATGCAGATCGCTCTTAAAAATACGCAGCAAAGTGGCTACACTGACATTTAACAGCAGTAGTGCGATTCACTAATTTATTTTATCGATTTTCGCATGGTTAACTCATATTAATGAAAATTTTAACGACGTTGCTATTCAGCAGCCATTTTTAAACGATTTTCGCTATCGCCGAATCAGCAGTTGCCGTCAGCTAACTGAAACCTTAACGAAAACGATGTTAACTCAATCGAGAAATTAAAGATTTCAACTGATTTCAATTTAAATAAAAAAATAAATTTAAAATTCGGTGATATGTTTTCTTGAAATTAAAAAAGGAACAATACATAATTGTCGTTTGGTATATGATTTATTACGAGGTGGCGAAGAAGTATGCTCTCCAACCGTGGATCGAAGTTTACTCCGGGATGTGGACAATCCCCTTCATTTGAATGCATCAGAATTTCAAAAGCTTTATCGGTTAACTCCAGACTTTGCTGTACACCCAATGTTGGAGGCTCCAGAATAACAGCAATTTCGACTGGGAAACAGGTAGCTCGTGTTATATTTAAGCCTGTATGCAATTTTAAATTTAACTTTTATATTGGTAGGTTCTAGCGGCTTTTAGATTCTTCGCAACTGGTTGAATTTCCATGAGCCAGTCATCCGTATGCCATGGCATTCATCGTGTAAAGAATGCAATCAATGATTCATTATTTCACCCAAAAGTGAGGTTTCCTATGACTCATGTGTAGCGTCAAGCCGCTAAAGAAGTGTTTGCTTCAACGCAGTCACCATTGGTGGCAGACACTATTGCGGCCGTCGATTGTACATATGTATCAATTTTGGCGCCAAAGAAACATGAGTAGGCTTATGTCAACCACCATTTCCATCACTCAATTAATGTGCAAATGGTAAAAGCAACAGGTTCTAGTATTAAACAGATATCTAGTTTATTTTTAGTATATAGACAAATGATCATAATTAAAAAAAAAATAAAATATAAAAGCCAAGTACTCTGGAGCACGATTCATAATGAGCCGAATATTGAAAATGAAAACCATAGCATGTTTGCAGATGATTCCTTAGGGACGAGTTGATGACTCTTCTACCAAATCACTCACAGCAGAGTCTGATAATAAATATTTGTATCTAGTTTGAAATAAACTAGTAGCTTATTTCCCTTTAATCAAATATAATAAAAGCGCGCTTAAATTTTTATTCGGCAGCACGCATTTATTTATTTTGTTTCCATTCCTTTTTGTGTTTTGCATCCATTTTCGCATTTAGTTTGACCAACATGTCACCGTTTAGTACTTTAAGTAAATACAACGAGACAGCTGTTGAGTGTCGTTAAGAATAAGTTAGGGAATTGCACAATCGTTAGTGCAAACGGCAAATATTGTCGACAAAAAATACGATTGTTGAATCGTTTAAAGTTAGTTAATCGCACTACTGAGCTCGGATGCGGTATGAGACACTTGACAACAACTCTCTCTCTCTCTCTCGCCTACAATAATTTCATTGGAACTTCTTGGGCGTGGACGATTGTTGGTTTGATTGCGGACTGATTTAAGAAATTTGTACCACCTTTTTCCACGATATGCACAATTAAACGACAATTTTCAATGTACATTGTCACTAGAGATGGCAAGATTAATCGCAAAGATTGAAATAATCGATTAATTTTGACCAATTAATGATTTAATTGTATCGTAGACTTTCTTTCAATTAATTGCAATTTTAATCGATTAATTGGCAAAATAATCGTTGTGCTTGGCAGCATTGTTTCTTTGTTCTTTCTTACATCACTAATATTCTTGTTCACTAACATTGCGCAAAATGGCTCCCATCAAAAGTAAAGCGTGGAAATATTTTATTAAATCTGGTTGTTTGTAATTTTTGTAACAAAAAGTTAAAATTTTCAAATAACACATCAAACATGTTCCAGCATTTAAAATTGAAACATACAGCTGAAGTTGATAAGTTTAAGGTAAGATAAAGTAGTTAATTTCCTTCAAAGAATGGGTGCGTAATGCATTATTTTATAGCATGATTCCAAAACAAACGACGATGACAGTGAAACCATTGATGAAAATAGTGTCGATACTGTGGTCGATATGACAAATGAATGCGAAGGTAGCACAGATGAAATGCCGAGTGGTAGCGCCAGTCAGCCATTAATTTTAAAAGCATTTACCAACATTCAAAGCTATTCCTCCGGAACAAAAAACAACAAAATTACACATGGAATCATGCACATGATCGTCAAAGATAATTTGCCGTTTACCTTTGTCGAAGGTATGTTTTGTGTTCATTCATTATTTTATTATTTTATTCTAAGAAATTTAACTTTTATTAAAGTTGCTGGCTTCTTAGACTTCATGAAGCAAAATTTCCCACTTTACAAAGTCCCAACAAGGAACACGATAAAGGCTGAAATTGATAAACTGTATGAAGAGGGGGAAAAAATGTGTGTCACTGCATTCAAATCTGCATTGTGTAACCCTGACAACTGATATATGGACTAATATAGACATGAAAGGCATGTTGGGGGTTCATGGATTGCTTGAAACAAAGCCATTTAATGGAACAATTGGTGTGCATGAATTGAGTGAGTCCCGTATATCTCAGATTTTGGCCGATGCAATGAAACATTATTCTATTGAGGAAGATAACGTTAAGGCTGTTTTCACAGACAATGCAAGAAATATTGTCAATGCAATCTATGAAAAATTCGGAAAAGCGTCATATTCCATGTTTTGCCAATACGCTGAATTTGGTTTGTTCGAATTCATTAGATATTTCTTCTGTACAAGGCATTATTTTAAAATGCAAAACTATTGTGAAATGGTTCAAACGCAGCGTTAAAGCCAATGACGACATGCGAAAGGTGCAAGCAGCCGCTGGCGTACCAGAAGGTAAATTTTTGAAACTTACTAGATGTAAATACGCGCTGGAATTCCACGTATTATATGATCGAGCGGTTCATCAAACTTAGCGCCTACGTCAGCCAAATTTTGTTAAACTACCCGGATTCTCCGCCCATGATAACGTCAAGAGAAAAGGATGATCTCATGGAAATATGTACATTTTTAAGACCTTTAGAGGCCATGACAGTGCAGATAAGTGGCGAACGACATGGAACTCTCAGCCAAATAATACCCCTAGTTCATTGCGGTCATGAGCAAATTTCGAAAATTCACCCAAGTCAACCAGCAGCACAAAAACTGAAACAAGAAATTTTAAAGCAATTTGATAAAAGATTTGCGACCATAGAACAGTCTTTCCTCTTAGCTATCTTGGATCCAAGATTTAAAAGGGTTAATTTTAAGGATCTGGTGGCTTTGGCGTCGGTATTAAGATACATTCGTGCTGAAATAACCGAAAAGGATGACAATATGGAAACAGCAAGTGAGTCATCGGTTGAATCAGAAAATGATTTTAACTTCTGGGCTCCACACAAAACTTTCGCGCACAAAAAAAAGAGAGCATGTGACGATGTGCAACCTAAAGACGAGCTCACTTTTGATTTAAACTCCCAAGTTTTGCCACTTCAATCGAACGTAGTAGATGCTTGGGATGACATGAAAACAGTTTATCCCAATCTCTATGAAGTCTCTAAAAATTATTGCCACTTGATTGGAACATCAGTGCCTGCGGAACGGTTGTTTTCCAAGGCTGGGTCCACCGCCACAATAAAAAGAAACCGACTAACAACTAAACGGCTGTCAAAATTATTATTTCTACAAACTTGGCAAAATAAAAAAGAATTTTTTCAAGTAAATTGTTTTTAATTATTTTAATGCATTATCGTAGCTTTTTGAAAAATGGGTCTCAATTGTTTTATCATTATATTTTATAAATCGGCAATTAATCGATTAATTCTTATTAATTGCAATTAATTGCAATCAATTATTTTACTTCTGCAATTAATCATATGATTAATTAATCGATTATTTTTATTATTTTGCCATCTCTAATTGTCACTAATTCGGCACGTTCTATCGGTGTGAAGGAGTTCGTGATTAAAATTCCACTAGTTTGAAGTTTCCAAAACTTGTCTAAGGAAGTAAATTGATTGACAAATGATGAAGTTGTTCAATGTTTAAATACCGGAGAAACATAGGGTGCACCCTGTATTTACGTTTTTTATGTTTAATGGTATGTGCAAAGGTAGTAAATTCAATTTGTATAATAAACATACTCAGTTAAGCTGGCATCGATATCGCCCAGTGACGTTTGCGCTTTGTGCTCGAATTATATGTACTTGCATATAAATATATATGTATATATATATTTATGTATCTATATTTGTGTATATATATTTAAGTATATATGCAAATTTTTATTCCCGTATACTTCCAATAACTCACTAATAATTACGAACAAATTTCAAACACTGCAAATGTCATTTAATTACTTTCCATTTAAGTGCACAAGTAAATTTGGTTGAGAGAAATTAAATATATACTTAATATCATTACTGCAATAACAACTTTATTATGTAAATCAGATACTACTACATTCAATTCCACGAGTTGTTTTTAATTTTTATTGATTTGTTTGTTTTGTTAGTGCCAGTAAAGTACACAAAATATATGTACAAATCATATCTGTGGACAGTAATATTTAATCAAAATTTTCCTAAATTATTCTCTAGGCGCGGACATTGATTGGCATTGATTACTTCCTTCCGTAGTGCGTGGTGTGGAGCTTTTCGTTTTTAATGAACTCTCTGCAATCATTCATAATTTAATGGATACAAATAATAAAAGAGAATAAAGTCAATACAATTTGACACAAATTTGTTATTCACATATATTTGTGCTGTATATATTCGGTTAAATTTTAAGTATGATGTGAATGGCAAAAAAGAAAAGAAAAAAAACTAAGCTCCGTAAGGCATTCATTAATGGTTGGGTAATTAGGCAGCATTCTCGCTCTACTTTGATAAATTGACTTCCTTCTCAACAATCAATAAGGCTGTATTGAAAATATAGTATAGATACACACTAGGGTGATTGAAACATTTTTTTTCCAAACCGACTGAGAGTCTATAATTTTGTTCACTTACATATACATATTGCCCTCGGACCTAGGTATTGAAAATGAGCGAAATGGATAAATCAAAAAGGATGCGCTATTTCGGTAGAAATAAAAGATAGTAATTTTCTCAAATTTGGTATACAGGATTGGGTAAATAAAAAGAATACATGGGTTTACGAAACTACCTTAGCAAATTTGTTCAAATTTAGTGCTTACTTTGTTGTTGTTGTTGTTGTTGTAACAGCATAAAACATTCCCCATAAAATTTTGGGGAATGCTGCTGAAGTGACAGTCCTTGGCCGGATATACATAGATCCGGGTCGTTCCGGTATCGTAGAGCCGACTGTCGTGGTAACGGTGCATACTTTGTATTTCAAGTCAGTTATCAAAATTTCGAAAATTGTGAAAATCGGTTAAAAATCCCCCTAACTCTTATATAGTGCCAATTTGCAAAAATCGAAACAATTTACTTATTTTTTTATTTTTCGTATGATCGAAAACTCCTTACATCCTATTTACAAAGTAAGATAACTTATATCTAAGATTGAAAAAAAAATAGAATAATGCATTCAGAATACAAAAAAAATAAATTTTGGAATATATGTACAAATCGCAGTTGTGTAGAACGCGAAATTAAATTAAATTCAACTAACGTCAGAGCAAGATGCAAATATTTTGGTTTTCAATGATCGCCATGGCAGGATAATTAATTACGAAGATAACGCCGTGTTATCTTGTAATTCATTATTTCCAAAAGAAAGAAGCAGTCAATGTCACCAGAGATGATTATTAAAAGCCATGAAACTAGCGCATTCCAAAGCGGCACGAACAAAAGCCGTATATTATAACTTTAGAGTATATGGATCGGGGATGGAAAATGAAATTTTCAAATTGTACCTAGTTTAACAAAAATAGTGTACTTAAAAGTGGGCAATGTAACTAAGAAATAAATACATGTTTTATACATTGTGTAATATGTGTGCTATGTTATTTAAAAAAAAAACATTAAATATACAAAGTTATTTGCACCGTTGCATTCAGATTTTTATGTTGAAGCCTGTAGCCAAATAAAGTGTTAATTTTTCAATAAAAGCAACAACTTTCCTTACATCTGATTGAGTTTCTAATTTGTATTAATGCGGTTTTGAATTGAGAATACTCTCCACATAAGAAGAGGAGTGTGGTAAAAAAGCAAACCCCGAACGACGCAAATTGTATGTGAACATACTGACAGATTTATTTATTTAGCGGCAGTGATTTTTTGCATCGCGTAACGAAGGTCGCGTCATAATCACTTTATGAATTTCTACCACTATTTTTAAAACTTTCTACCTCCAATTTTATTAATTTCTACCACTATATTTACTAATTTCTACCACTATTTTTACTAAACTCCATCACTATTTTCGCGAGTGCTAATATTAATTTCTACCACATTTTTTAGTAATCCTACTGAGGGATAGGTTTGTGGAGCTGATTTGAATAGTATAGTTTGTCAATTCTCACAATAATTTCAAGAAAAAAAGCGTTGCTAGTGTTAATTTTTTCGATTTTCTTTACTACACTTTCTGGAAAAAATTTTAAAAGCAAAGGCAAAATGTAAATAAATCTACCAGGTAATGGTCTTTTTTTGGGCGCAGTTGTATATAAGAAATTCAAAATTTCTGTTTCAAAAACTATTTTTTTTTCTGAAATCACCGCAAAATTTAATACAAAGTTTCAAAATATTATTTTTAAATAGAAAAATTTACGACTTTGTTAGGGTTTGGTCAGTGTAAAAAAGTTTAGTTTCCGTCCCTCCTCAAAAAATTGTTTCAATAGATATGTGGTCGTCTAAATTCAATGAATATATTGAATTGGTACAAATGTTTTCCATCGCTACAAAATAGTGGTGTGTTGCATTAAAAAGTGTTATTAAAGACAATTGTACACCACTTCCTTCTCAATTCGTCTTCATATGATTCCCTTTTCACCACAAAATCTTCAGTGCTATTTTTGTTATTGCTTAAATAAAGGGGTTTCCAATTCGGACGCTACAAAAGTAGACCGATAGTGACAGCAAACGACGCCATATTTTTTCCCGCTCTTTTGACATTTCTCTTCAGTAAGGTTTTCCATTTCATCATGGCAAGATGTACATACAATCCAACAACGAGTCGAAATTATTAAAATTTACTACCGAAATTCGGAGTCAATGGCCTCAACTTTAAGAGCGCTACGTCCAATTTATGGTCGTTGTCATTTCTGGCTGAATGGCGTCGTCAATAAGCAAAATATGTATATTCGTTATTGGACAGGCAACAATCCACACGTACTCCATGAGTCAACATTGCATCCGGAAAAAATGACGGTTTGGTGCGGTTTATGGGCCTGCGGCGTCATTGGGCCGTACTTCTTCCGTGATGATCAAGACCGCCGCGTTACTGTGAATGAGAATCGAATATTTTTGGCCCGAATTGGATGCTATGGACTTTAACAATATGTGGTTCCAACGGGACGGCGCCACAAACCACACAGCGAGTGTCACAATCGATTTATTGAAAACCAAGTTTGGTGAAGGTGTCATCTCACGAAATGGCCCATTCAATTGGCTGGCTCGGGCATGCCTTTTGCGCCGTTAGACTATTTCCTGTGAGGCTACGTCAAGTCTATGGTCTATGCCAACAAGCCAGCGACGATTGATGAACTTCGTACGAATATCGAACGTGAAATTTCAGCAGTATCGACCGATTTATGCTTGAAAACCGTCGAAAATTGGGTTCAGAGTCTGGACTTCTGCAAGCGTTTTCGTCGTGGTGCCCATGCAAAAGAAATCGTGTTCCATACATAATGACATCGAATGTACTCTCACAGGAATAAAGAATTTAATTGAAATCCCAAACCGGTTTTGTTTTATGTAAAAAAAAAACATTTGTAGCGTTCTTATTGCAAGACCCGATATAAGTAAAAATTTATTTGAAGTACAAAAACTCGAAGAGTTACAGCTTTGCGGTCTAAGAAATGGGATTTCCATGTAAAAAGGTGACCCGCCACCATCTCTTCTTCTGTCATTGTTTTTCATAGTTTTAGTTGTCAAATAAATTTGTTAAACAAAAATGAAATGTACGATCTTCTCGTGCAGAAAAATAACATAGTTAATTTGTTGTTAAAAAAGATCTAAATGTAATGTACTGTACGCGCGGTAGCAATCAGTATTCTTGCGTTCAAATTGCGCGCACATAAAAAACAGCTGATAAATTCTTCTTCATTTTCCCCGGTTTAAACATTTGACTTGACAGATAATTTGGCCACAATTTGAATGTTCTTAAAAACGGGCCTATGTACCGAATGTACTTTTGTATTAAAAAACGGCAAAAAAAATTAATTTGTACCTACTCTTCCGCCATTGATATGAATCGGAAGATGTATAACCATTTCGCCCCAATACCGAGTAAGATTTTGAAGAAAATTACGCAAGGATCTTTGATATCGTTCTAATTTCGTATACCAAAAAATGAGAAATGTTATAAGAAGTCAGTAATATATTTTCGAATACGTGACTTTAAACAACTTCTTGATGTTTTAACGAACCCTAGAACTAATGATCCATAGATGTAAGTTGCTACTGTTGTTTTGAAGCTTAGCACCATCGTCGGATTTCTTAGTTTTCGAAAATTTTAGCAAATCTGAAAAATTCTGCATAAAAGTTGGTTACGTGAGTTGGAGTGCTAGCAAACTTCTCCTCTTAAAAAAGGGATTAGGGTTATGGTAGAGTTTGACTTTTTTGACTTCATAAATTGTTAGAAGCCCTTTGGATTTCATTTAATATTCTCCTCGAGTAAATATAAAAAATAATTTCCGCAAGTTTCACATACATGATTCGGTTGCATAAAAGAATAAGTGGATAAAAATTCGGAAAATATCACGGGTTTGGAAATTATAGAATTCGGGTTATTAAAAAAATCAAAGTATTTGATATTATAATTGATATTATTCGTAAAGTTAACTGCTCGCCGAATTATTATGGCAATAAGGCGAGAGCTTGAGGTACTGTGTGGCGAATTGGGCCTGATTGCCGGAAGCAAATATCTACGAGATTATGTGCCTCAATTTAAGGCATCCGCGATAACTGGCCTCCACAGTAACATTCCGGCCGCTCTCATTTTTGCAGAAATATGAAATGATCATTCCATCAACCAATAAATCACGCCTGACAGTAGTTTATGTAGTCTGAATGTAAGGCAGCTCTTGAACTTCTTCGGGATATTCTCATGCTCAGTTACAACAATTTTGCTTATTGACTAGCAATCTAGAGAAAAATTAGTTACATTGTCTAATAAAGTTTTGGCCTAAGACAATTGGTATACCTCAAACTCAAGATGTCAAATAATACTGAAAAAAAAATACCATGAGAATTTGACAGACTGTACGTGATCTATCATAAAATTTCTACTGAAAAAAGTACCTCTAAATGAATTTACCATTACTATTGTTATGAAATTCAAAAATATATTTTCTCTGCATTAGCGTCAGTGAAAAATGTTAAAAAAAAAAAGATGAAGCAAATTGACCATCCGCGTCATTATCGCTTCTCGGTTTGGGCCTTAGAGCAGCTCGAAATGGCTCGAAGAATCGTCTGTTCTGACGAATTGGATTCTCATATAGGCGGCTTTGTTAAAGATATTTGGTTTCAGCAGAATGTGGTGCCATGTTACACACCCGAGGCCACAATCGATCTTTGGAACGTGAGTGTTTGTTCTTTTGATGACACGAAGTACACGAAAAAGGCGTTAATTGAAAAAGTGATTTTTAGACTAACTTTGGGTCACTGAACACGAAAATTAGTTAAATTTATTTTTCGATAGAAACATTTTCCACTTATACACAAAAACTCTGTTTTCAAGCTCGTTTTGCAGTTATTACCAAAAAAAAACTCCCGAATAGAAATTAAACCTAACATGGTGTCGTTGTTTTAAAGGTACATTCAGCATCTTTATGCTAATAACGCTTCTAGGTATATCCGAATACTAGTTTTGGAGTTATGATTACTGGCTTCTAAATACAAAAAGATTAGAACAATTTCGAGCTTCTTCGAAAGTTATGTTTATTTGCTATTCTGGAGTTATTTTTGGCAATAACTGCAAAAGGACCCCGAAAACAGGGGGTTTGTCTATAAGTCGAAAATGCTTCTATCGAAAAACAAATGAAACTCATTTTCGTGTTCAGCGATCGAAGATTAGTCTAAAAAGCACTATTTGGACGAGGTACTACTAAATTGTCAAATATTTGTAGACTAGTGTAATTTATCAAAATATTTAATAAATAAAAATTAATAAGATGTGTTGTGGCTCACACCTTAAATAGTTATGTGCTATTTTTTATAATATTGACAATATTGTCACATTTGTTCAGTTACTGTTTTTATCAATATTTAGTTATTTCAAAAACTTTAGCAAAAAAATCAAAATTTTTGGGCTTACGAAAAATATAACTATCTTGAAAAAATACAAAACAACACAAAAATCATCAATTTTTTCTCAGAATTTCCTGAAGATATCCGGGTGTGTAATTTCACTGCTAGTATTATCGCAGTTTTCAATAGCTAAAAATTTTATATTATCAAAGATTTGTTTCTAATATTAAATATTTCTCATGACTATGAAATGTGCTCTAATTAATAATTATGAACTGATTTTTTTTTTTTTTTAATTTCGAATAACTTGAGCCATAACAATAAAGGGGCAACAATCGCGCGCCCTAATATGCTCATGTATTTTGGTGTATATGTACATATGTGTATGTATGTGCATGCTTTGTAATTGTGATTATTTCTAAGGGTAGTCAAAAGTTAAATTTCGAAGCTAAACATTTCATTGACGTCACTCACTCTGACTTGGTATTCGTGAGTGCACTTGGCTATTATAACTTTTCTCACTCACCGGCTGTTTGTAAACACTTAGCAAAAGTTGGTGAATATATTCGTGTGGGTGTGTGTAACTCCTGTTTGTATGCTACTTCTCATTCTTAGGATTTTTTATATTTGCATACATACATACATGTGGTATTATTTTATACATAACCGGTGGAAAATGAAATTGATATTACAGTAATTTACAAATTACTTTTTTTTAAATGACAACTAATTGCCAGTCCCTACAACGAACTGATTTATTTAAAATGGCGTTGTCGTATGAAACAGTCAATCCTACATATATTTTAAATTAGTTTATTAGTAATTTATGCCAGTATTCTGTAGCTCAGTCTCATCTGAAGTCACTAAATTTGTGACTTTCAATTAGAGACATTTTTTGTGACTTAAGGCGATTTCGGTATTCATAAAGCTAAAGTTTCTAAAAATTTCACTAAAGACTGTGGTGAAAAGCAGTAGAGAGTGAGTGTATGTTCAGCTAGAGATGCACAATCAACTTCAATGAAAATGTGTTCATCGATAGCAGACAATAAACTTTTTAAATTCTTAGTGACTTAATTTTGAGACTAGAGAATTAAGACGGTTTGCTGAATATCAAATAGTCTTAAAATCAATCCCACCACCGAAATGTCTCAGTTAGTGACTAGAGACGGTTTACTGAATATCAGCAATAAATTCAACAACATAAATATGCATTCATTTCAAACTAGCACAGCAAATTAGAATTATTAAAAACGAAACTGACGCACACTGCATTTATATTAAATCGTCCTAAAAGTAGTTCCCAAATAATTAATTTTTATATATCGTTTCTTCACATGAAACATTCCCATACAGACAACATTATTTTTTTATTAAATGGTTTTTAGTGACATTTCTGTATTTATTAAAATTGTTTACTTTAAATGAAATTCGATGAAGATAATTATTTGGCTTCCAATTAGAAACTGTGGTAAAGTTTTCGTGCTTAATGCCGTTTAACTGTTTAGTTATTTTATTCGTCTACATTTCGATCTCAATTTGAGGTCATCTTCAGAAACTCTTTACTGTGTCTGTTCGACAAAAAATTAAGGATTGTAGAGCGTTTTCCACAATCGCGCAAATATCCAGTAGTTAGCAAGAGTCAACTAATTAGAACCAACAGGCTGGTGGCCAACAAAAGTTGGTCAGGCATTGTCATCCGGTCCTGCCACTGACCCAAATTGAAATCGAAATATCGAAAAATAGGATGATTAAAATAGCTAACCAGTTGTTTTATTCAACACGGTTTTAAGCTTGAAAACTTAAATACAGTATCTAAGTGAAATTCATCAACGAAAATGCAAATTTTTTAAATTATTTTTATTTTAATAAAGAAGGCAGTCAATGCTCATTGAAGCAACAGTTTTAATGCGGTTGAAATTCAGATCTTGTTGGACTAACGTGAATAATAATCTTCAAAATTGAAATTAATGAATAGTTTTTGCCAGGCGTGCGATTGTCCGCGTGACTGTGCCGACTTTGCATCCCAGTAGTGCGATTCACTAACTTTAAACGATTCGACAATCGCATTTTTTGGTGACAATATTTGTCGTTTGCAGTCACGATTGTGCGATTCACTAACTTATAATTAACGACACTTAACAGCTGTTATAAAGAGTGGCATCTTGGTCAAACTAAATGCGAAAATAGGTGAAAAACTCAAAAATGAATTGAAGAAGAAGATAAATAAATGCGTTCTGCCGAATAAAAATTTGAGCGCGATTTTATTACATTTGAATTGAGTGATATAGGGTACTACAATAGTTTGTTTCAAACTACAAATATTTTTAATTATTTTTAAATATTGCAATATTTCGTTGCAGCGAAATTTCGGATTCTCCTCTGAGTGGTCAACTCGACCTGCAAACATGCCATGGTTTTCGTTTTCGAAATTTTGTCTATAATGAATCGTGCTCCAGAGTACTTAGCTTTTATATTTAATTGTTTTTTAATTAGGATCATTTATCTACATATTCAAAGTAAACTATATTTCTATTTTTACACTTGAATCCTTGAAAAAAACAACAGCTGATCGAAAATTGTTAAAAAAAGGCTGCTGAATAGCAATATAGTTAAAATTTTCGTTAAGATGAGTTAACCCTGTAAATATCATTAAAATAAGTTAGTGAATCGCTCTACAGAGCTCTAAAAGAAAACCTCCACTCTCTGTACACCAAGCATTTTGGTGTTTGTATATATTTATTTTTTCTTCACTGAGTTTTGTTTTTCTGAACTAGTGACGGCAATTCTTCTATATTGTTTTGGTAACAAAATTCAGTCTACCGAATACTAATAGGTCATTGAAATGAAATATGTTTTAATTTCTACAATAACAGTATATATAAAATGTAAACTTCAAACCCGTTTTTCATGAGTTTTTAGTTTTTTGGTTTATGTTGTCTCAAGAACTGACTTGTTTTTTTCCGAAAGGGTATATTGAAAATTAGTAATAATTTTTTCGCTAATAACACAGATATATTTAGGGTTCGCTTCATAATTTAAATTCGTTTACATACATACATGTTATTTTCGGATCTATGTAGATAATAATACGGCTTTTTAGGATATCAATGAAGGTGAATAGAGAAGCTGTGTTAGTTACAAAGAGATATAAAATAGCGGGAGGCGTAATTGGGAGCAGGTAATTAAATTATTATGAATATTCTCTATACGCAACATTATAATTTGAGCACGTATTTCTCTTGTCCAGTGGCATTCGAACAATTTTAAATCAGTCTTTTGAAATGTACATGTAGATTTCTAATTAAGAAATATCAAATAATTTTCTCAGAAGTAGGCAGGTGTTGGTTTAAGTTCTTAAATTTGTATACCCGAACCCACTGATACCCACGATATTATAACTTTGTTCACCTAACGGTTGTTTGTAACAGCATAAAGCAACCGAAATAATAGATATAGGATTTCGTAAACCATAATTTTCCCAAAGAAAAGCGAAAATGTATACGACAACGCGAACATTTCTCCCGACCCAAGAAAGGTTGGTATTAAAAATGGGCGGAATCGAACAACAACCACGCCCACATAACGGTGTTTTGTGAAAATAAAAATTAAAAGATATTTCATTAACCACTAAAGCTAATTTGCTGGAATTTGATACACAGATACAAAAATAAAAAAAAAAAACTATATTCCAGTAACAATAAAAAGGCAATTTTCTCAAATTGCTATACCAAATATGTATATTTTTGAAAGTACCTGTGCCAACTCTACCAAATGTGCACCATACTATAATTTTCAAATAAAAAGCATAATTTCGAAATTTATTAGGTATTAATTTTATTTCATATAAGGCCAATTTACAAAAATCAAAAATATCGATATTTCGGTTACTATAAAAGGGCACACCGGCATACATTTTATGTGCAAGAATAGCTTACATAACATATAACGGTACTTTACAACCAATTCAAATATCTAATATTTTACTAAATCATGTCGCGAGTTTTTTAAACTTTGGTACGAAGAATTTAAAATAATCGAAATATTGTGAAATGTACATGGTAGGTTAAAGTCATACTAAATTCTTCTTGTTTTTATTTCAATCAATGAACGTCGTTCAAAGTGATGGTATACTGTCAAACCCGTTGTGTGTATGTACTGAGACAAAAATGTTCCAAAGGGCGGAATTCGAAATTTTTTTCCAAGTCACTTGCCTGGCTCCAGGTCGAAAAATGCGAAACTAAATCGGTCATATTGCCACGAAACCTCGAAAAGCGGCTAACTTCGCCGTTGAACTTTCATACCTGCTCACCAAGAGCATTTTCCAGCAAACCGAAATTCGCGAGCATTGGGTGCAGATTTCTTTGTCACTATTTAGTACCGCTGCAGGAGTTATTGACTTTAAGTGACCCTGGAAAGACGACTGCTATGATGAGGGATGCCGCGCCGCTTCGAAAAGCCACTGCCTCCAGGATCGCATTGCGATCAGGCGCAACGCCAGATGTATGGGCATAGTACTGGGAGTTGAGAAAAGAAGACAGACGTATTGTTCGCAGAAAGAAGAGAGAGGCGGATATACATACGTGACTGGAAAGTGCTTGAGATACTAGCCGGCAGAAAAAGCACCCGAAAATTGTACCAAAAGTGCGTCGACTTACCGAACAATGTAAGGTCAGGGAACAAGATCGGCGATGTTGAAAGCAAGCCGTACTTCGATGAAGTTCGGATACCATTAACGCAGCTACGTTACACTAAACCCGATCACGCTGATGGACTACCAACGAAGCTATTCAAGCGTGGTGACAAAGAGCTGGTAAGGTGCATGCACGCCGTTTGGAATTTAAGTCTGCTCTGCCCAATTCACTAGAAGGGTGATCCTGCAATATGCGCCAGCTACCACGGGAGCAGCCTCCTTAACATTTCATATAAGGTTCTATCGCGTGTATTGGGTGAAAGACTGAAGTCGAACATCAACGAAATTAACCATCGACCAGATATTCCCGATACGCCGAATTTTGCAAAATATCCGCGAGAAGAGGATCGACACACACCATCGAGTCGACAAATACGATTTTAAGTCCGCTTTCCACAGCACGAGAAGTAGTTGCTTATCTGCCGCGATAACTGAATGTAGTATCCCTGAAAAGCTATTGACACTGAGCAACACCGCCATCTCCATGGGAACTGGAAAGGACCTGTCCGAGCCCAATGAGGTCAAACGAAGTTTCAGACAGGATGCCTCCTTATCGTGTGACTACATTAACACTAACATTATGTTGTAAAATATAATTTGAGCTGCAGAATAAAACCGGTTAGGCACCATTTTGTATAAAAGCGGGTAGCTGCTGGCGTATACCGATGACATCGACATAATTGGCTTCAACAATCGCATCATTAGTTTTGCTTTTACCCAGCTGGGTGAAGAATCTTTGTTGCATAAAGAGCTGCATGCACACTGTATTGACTTGAAACATCTAATACTAAAAAAAAAGAAGTGGATAAAATAACAGCAGATGAAGGCAAGCAGTGCGCATATCTGCACATATTGTATTTGGCAGGTACTTTATTTGACTTGTTATCGAAGGCAAAAGACACTTGATTTGACTGTTTTCAACTGCAATATCAATTTATCGATGCTTGACTGATTGAATTAAGAATCTGTGTATATTCATAACATTCTAGTTGATATACAAACCAGTCTAGGTATTATCCGATATAAAAAAAATAAAAAACAATAACAGAAAACGAGACAAATATATATCTTATTAACGTTTGTTTTGAATTTACAGGCGTAAAGCCAAATCATTACTAAGATTACTGAGTAAAACATTCCGCTCAAAAATACAAAATAATAGATTGTTTACATCGTGTCAAATTTAACCCGGCGAACTTATGTGGAAAAAAAAATTTATAACCTGAAAAGTCTTAAACATATGACCTCTAAGTAGTTAATAACTCTTTGGTTTCTTAAATAAATTGTGTCAGAAAAAATTAAAAATATTAACCACAAATTTTACCGCAATGGGTCAAATTTGAGCCGAAGACCTTATGAAGGTTAATAATGCATGTTAATTATTGAAATATATGCTCTTTATTTAGAGAATTATAAAACCTTTATAAAATTTATTCTTCTTTAAACTTAGTCTTTTGCGTTATCCGGGTAATCCATTTAAAAATGTGGAAATTATCTTAAGAAATTTTGCTTCTTGAGCCACTTTTGTTCATACTATTTTGATGTTTTAATTTACTGAATTAAATTAACCTGCTTTTGAAAATATTTTTTTATCAACTTCTTAAACCTCTCCTGTAATATTTAATTACACTTATTAATTTATTTAAAATTAAACGGGTGCTAGCTATTTTACGAAATATCCTATATATTAAACCAGGCTATATCCGACTTACGTGTAAAATTGCCCCCAAATTTGTTAAGCCGTTTCGCCGTTAAAGGGCATTAAAGGTTTAACTCAACCATCGCCTAAGTCCCATAATAAGTTTCTCTTCAAAAAATATTAAACAAATACTTACTTTTCCCAAATTCTGATCATATTTATTCCAAAATAGGATGAAAATTTTAACCAAGGTATCAGAAAATTTGAAGCAAGTTATCAGAAAAAAATAAGGCGCCTTGCGACCCTAGCCGCGACCCCGCTTCATCCTTAAAGCCATAATCCAAATCTCATCCGACTTGCTTACCTAGCAGTGCAAATCGTTGTTGATTTAATTAACTCTTTAATCGGAGAAAAAATATGCCAGCGAAGCAAATACATATCACCTATTTTCACCGTGAAGTATATCAATAGCGTCATTGGGTAAATTAACTGTAGATAGAATCTTAATTTGCATAGAAAAAAAGTAAAGGGTTACTAAACTATTTCAATGGCATTAATCGACAGCGTCAAGACCTAATTTGGGGGGGGGGGGGAGGGTGAGGATGTTTGGCGGGGGATTGGGGGTGTACGTAGTTTTTATGTCATGCTGCTTCAAAATAAAAAACAATTTTTTCCTTCGAAAAATGTATGAAGCAATTGTGAAATATGCAAATTTATCTCACCTGTCAGCTGCAATCGCCACCAGATGCAATATGGACGCTGTACAGCAGAGCACATCGCACGATGTCCAAATGTCGCACAGCTCCGGGCCAAGTATCCAACCCTCGCTAATCTGCACCGAAAGAAAAATTGCAAACAATTAAAAAGCTAATACTTCAAAAAGAAAGGAAAAGCAAAAAAATAATAACACGCTGAAGCTGCACTTTGTTTTCTTTTTTCGCTTAAAAATTACTGTGCGTAATATTTTTTCGCCATAATTTTGCGCGTTTTTTTGATTTTTTCTTTGTTTTTTTTTCACCTTATTTATATAGTTATAAATTAAAAAATAATAGACGTATTTCAGTTGAACTACTAAAGTTCCGCTAACTGTGATGACTTACGTCCATAAAAAAAAAAATAAAAATAATAATAATGTGGTTTTCATTGCTTTAGCGCTCGTTAAAAAATGACACCGTTCTGGGTGAACTTTTTCCCCAGCACTTACCTCGTAAACCGCACCGAGTGGCATCACCAGACATGCCACTAATAAATCAGCTAGCGCCAGTGATACTACTAAATAATTAGCCACATTCTGTAGGTTGCGCTCGAGTATAATTGCCGCAATTACAAAAACGTTGCCTGTTGTAGATTTTGTTTTTGTTTTTTTTTTTTTATGAATTTCCATTTTTTCCGTTATGCGAGTAGCAAGTGTTTGGTTTTGTTATTTGTAGTTGTCAACGCGCGTGCCAAAAGTTTTCCATTTGCATTTAAATTTTTTTTGTGAGCATAATTTGCATTTGTTTAAGTCATTATTATTGTTTTTTTTTATTTGTACAATTTTTTTGTTGGCTCAATTCGGATTAAAGTTCCGCGTTGACAGTTATTGTTTTACATTTTTATGCATTTTAATATCGTTTGTATGGATTTTCCCAGAAATTAGAGCAATAAAAGTGACGTCATGGTTTTTGTGTGACAGTTTATTGCCGTTTTTTTTCATACAGTTGGTTTGTGTTGAATGATGCAGTGATGTTAATTGTCCGCAGCATTTAAAATAAAAAAAAAAAGAAAATGAGAAAATTATTAGTTTAAACGTGGATATATTGCTATATATTTATTTTAAAGTCTTAGTAACTCATTCACACCCTGCAGCCGAAAAATATTTCACAATCAATTCGCGCTCTTTCTCCCAACGACGGCTTCAACTGAAAACTTTGCAATGGCGGGGCCATTGGCGGTGAATTATTATACATATCTATATAGTTCAGACTACACCCTTTCCAATAGTATTTCAGAAATGATTAAATGTATTTTAGAAAACGGTAAATGAATTTCAGGAATACACAAATGTATGTCAAAAACTCAAACCAATTTTCGGAAAAACACAAATTTGTAACAGAAAAGTAAAAATATATTACAGAAAAATTTAAATATATTTAAAAAAAGCATAAATATATAACCAATCCCGTAGTATAATGGCTGCGTATATTTTGTTCGTAGCACAAATAACACTACTCGACAAAAAAAAATCTCCAAGAATAAAATAGACCTTTCCTAAAGTGAAATTTTCTCCTGATTCCGAATATGACTTTCATTTTCTTGTGGCAGATCTAGTTTCCGAGATATCGGCGAAAATATGAAAATTCCCATTTTTGCAGAACACTACTTCATATAGGTACGGCAAAAATTTGTTTTTTTCATTTTTTCGTTTTAAACTGTTGAATTATGCATTATACTAATTCCCATAAAAATGTCTTGCCTTCACCTCCCTCAAGTATCTTCAGTAGTTTGGCCACTATGCCAAAAAACGTTCAAAAAATGTTGAAAAAAAAAACGAAATTTTTTACACAATTTCAGATTTAACCACTTTAAAATCGGAAAAATTCTATTGACGAAAAAAAGTTAGCCCTCCTATGTTGTAGGTAATTTAACTACGAAAATTTTAAGCATACCAGCACAACAATCGGACGTGCCATTGAAACTATAGCCCCGTTAACTTGCAAGCGTCTATCCTACAATTTTTTTATAGAGAAAATTTTTATTCAAACTAGGTTTTTATTTTTTTATAACGTTTTATTATAGACATATGTTTGCACGTTAAACTGTATTCAATTGAGTAATATGAGTATTAATCAGCAATTCAGTAAAAAACAACAACGACAACAACATTAAATACATACATATCTACATCTAAAAAAGTCAAATTGAGCGATTTTACCGTGGTGGTCAATAGTGAGGGACGTGGGTACTTCTAACTACCCGTTTATAATTTTCTGGGTTTGTCTCCCGTATTATTGTCCAGCAATAATCTCCCATCATTTCTTCATTCCAAAAACCTTGGTAACGCTTTTCAAAAATCATGAGGTCTTGGTGAAACCTTTCACCCTGTTCATCACTTTCAGCACCTAGGTTTGCGGGAAAATTATCCAAATGTGAATGCAAAAAATGCATTTTGAGGGACATGTTGCATTTCATAGCACTGTAGTTTTTCAACAAGGCTTTGACCATCTCTCTATAGTTGGGATCTTTGTTGTTGCCAAGAAACCCACTAACGACTTGCTTAAAGCTGTCCCAAGCCGCTGCTTCTACTGATGATAAATGATTCGCAAAATTTTCGTCTTTCAGCAACTTTCTAATTTGCGGACCAACAAATATACCTTCTTTTAATTTGGCTTGAGTTATTTTAGGGAAAAATTTCGTTAGGTACTGGAAGGATGGCGCGTCCTTATTTAAAGCCTTTACAAAATTTTTCATTAATCCTAATTTGATGTGAAGTGCTGGCAAAATAACTCGTTCGGGATTTACTAAAGGCGGGTTTGCGATATTGAAGGCACCTGGTTCGTACTCAGCTCTTGGTGGCCAGTTTTCCTGAATATAATGGGTTTCTCTAGCACGGCTGTCCCAAAGACAGAGAAAACAGCAATATTTAGTGAAACCTCCTTGAAGTCCGAGAACTATAGCTACAACCTAGGATGTATTTCATATACTATTTATTTTAAACTGTACCACCGAAACTGCTTACCTTTAAGTCCGCACAAATTTTCCAATTAAATTGTTTATATTGAATGAGCTCAAGTAAATTTGATATGCTTAAATAAGTTTCTTTAGTATTCTCAGAATGTTCCACTGGTATTGACGGTAACGAATTTCCTTTATGGAGTAATGCTGCTTTTAAACTATGCTTTGAACTGTCTATAAACAAGCGCCAATCATCCACTTTATTTTCTAATTTTAGTGCTTCAAATAAACCTTGAACATCATTGCAGTAGCAAATATTTTCACTTTTAGTAAAAAAAGAAGAGAAAGTCTTGTGTCTATTTCGAAATTTGGAAGTACTTGTCGAAGGGCCCAGGCTGCCCCATTGCTGCAAACGAGATCCTCGAACTTCGCTATCAAATTTCGATAATTTCAAATCTCTGACCAAGTCATTAAGTTCGGCTTGTGAGACTCGATGTGGGATCTCTCCTTCTTGTCCACTTTCTGAATTATCTGCTTCGGAGTCACTTTCGCTTGAGGCTTCAAAACTTATAGGCGGTCTAGGTATGGGTAAGGTATGGTCATGTAGTTTTGGTTTTTTAGCTGATGCCACATTTGGATAATTTATTAATTTCCTCTTTTTTCTCGTTTTACCTTTAAGGTCTATCACGCAAAAATAGCACTGGTCGTGGTTAAAGGGTTCAGTCCACATCATTGGAACACCAAACTTCATGTTATGACCTTTACCCGATACCCATCTCATTAAAGTTAATCTACAGGAGGCGCAAATAAAATTAGGTGTCCAAGATTTATCGAGATTTTTTACACGGAAACTGAAATAATGAAAGTATGCATCTCTGACAGAATTAGTTATTTTCCGAGCTGAGTTTCCGAAAATATAATGTCCGCAAATAAAGCAAAAATCATCCGGATTATTTTTACATTTAAAATCTCTTTTGCAACAAGCCATTTCGTAAACACATCTACCGATATAGTATGTATAAATTTGCACTACAATTTGCAAAACAAAATTTACAACAAACAGTAGTGACAATTAAATACTTGATGTCTTTTTAAATTTATTAGACCCTAAGGTAGAGTGACCAAATGAAATGTCTCGCCAATTTTATCAGAGTGATACTAAAATTGTAGGATAGACGCTTGCAAGTTAACGGGGCTATAGTTTCAATGGCACGTCCGATTGTTGTACTGGTATGCTTAAAATTTTCGTAGTTAAATTACCTACAACATAGGAGGGCTAACTTTTTTTCGTCAATAGAATTTTTCCGATTTTAAAGTGGTTAAATCTGAAATTGTGTAAAAAATTTCGTTTTTTTTTCAACATTTTTTGAACGTTTTTTGGCATAGTGGCCAAACTACTGAAGATACTTGAGGGAGGTGAAGGCAAGACATTTTTATGGGAATCAGTATAATGCATAGTTCAACAGTTAAAAACGAAAAAATGAAAAATGCAAATTTTTGCCGTACCTATATGAAGTAGTGTTCTGCAAAAATGGGAATTTTCATATTTTCGCCGATATCTCGGAAACTAGAAAATGGAAGTCATATTCGGAATCAGGAGAAAATTTCACTTTAGGAAAGGACTATTTTATTCTTGGAGACTAAAGTTGATCAAAATTTGTCGAGTAGTGTAATTTAACACAACTTTTCATTTACATTCGTCGCTTTAATTTTTAATTAAGTTCAAATCATTCACTTACATTAATTGACCCTGTTCTACTTATTTCTTAAATTTGATCATTTAATATATATACAAGTCTTAAGTTTCTTATTCGTTTACCTTCATTCATTCGCCCACTTACTTTCGGCCAGTTAACGAATACCGACGTATTGAATTTTGTGTTCTTACTTAATGTAATTAATTTAAATAGAAATTATTCTATGTTCAAGACATTCAAGATTTTATTAACCAACAATAGCATTGAATCGCAAAAGAATAAATGATAATTCTGGTAAGGAATCGAATATCAGAAAGCACCAAACCCGCAAATGTACATATATGCAATCCTGTATATTAAATCAGAATAAAAATTAATGCTATGAAAATTATGCTTGTTCGATACGACCTTACAAGGCGACGAATCTTCGGCATGTCAAGCGAGTTGCTTCGCTTTTTCTGTAGACGTTACAGTTTTGCATATATGATCACTTGGCAAATGTAATTCAGACAAATATTTCTAGAATATTTTTGGCTAAGTAAACTTTTGAATATGCCCTTTTTATGAAATTAGAACACAACGGTTTTTAAATCTATATAAAAATTAAACCTCTGAGTGCAACTCTACTTGCAATTTTAAAGTTATATCCATAGGAATCCTCTTCCACCCATCGAATCATGCTGTCAATTTCATTTCCTTACAATTTTTTATTTCATTCCGCCATCCTCTTTGTCGGCTTTCTACCCTGCCTGGTCGCCGCAAGTGCATGCTGTTTTATATTGAATGTCGACTAGTTGCACCAATCTCCACCTTTGTGGTGGTCTTAACAATATGTTCAAACATGTACTCGTATTTCTAAAAGTACAAGTAAAGTAGTAAGCTAAAGTAGTAAGCTAATATAATTAAAAATGTTCATCATATGCCGCCTGCCAGCATGAATTCTACCGAAAATAAAAACAAAATCGGAGAATTCGCAGCCTTGGGCGGATATGTACACAAAGGCGAACCAATTTTAAATTGATCAGTTGTCGGCCAAATGTGGTGCCGGTCTGGCACCGTCCAGAGGACCGGTCATTTAAAAAAGAAACCGCCACTGACTGGGTCCTTGGAGTATAAGAAAAATGAACCAGCATGGATAACCTACTCGCAGATTTAGCGTTGGTGTAACAATGCACCATGTAATGTTGGACTTGAGCAAGTAGTTGTCAGTAATGTGTCACCTACCCTACTCCTAGATGCTAAATGAGCCGAAACTGCACTATTGTGAATGAGCCGAAAGAAAATACATACATGGAAAATTTCAGTTCAAGACTTAATTAATTTTTATTTATATATAAACCTAAAAATTGTCGACGCAACTATTTTCCGTTCCTAAATAGCACTAGCAAATCTCATGTTTCATGAAAGATAGGTTTGCTTTTAAGCCTGAATTAAATTTTATCCGAGCTGGAGTGTTCCTCTGCAACTCGGTGCAAAGATGCGCACCTTAACCTAATGTAAATTATTCGATACTATCGATATTATGGAAAGATTTCTTTAAATTTTTTGTCTAATATTCTGTAAACAAACAAATAGCTACTTGTTTTCACAGTAATAAATATTTGAAGAATATTTTAATAATAAAAGTAATGCAATAATATTTTATAAAAAATATACCATGTGTTTTTGATATAAGAAGTCTTGACTATAAACAAGAGATGCACTTTAGCAGACGCGTTTAAAAAAAACAGGAGTTGTATTTCCTATACATAAAACAGAGGAGTTCTATTGTTGTTGTTGTTGTAAGAGCATCAAACACAACATCCGTGAGATTCTTTGGCCGGATTGTTCCGGTATCGTAGAACCGGCTGTCCTGACTGTGTGAGTGTCACACTACGTATCAGGACGGTTATTGGTTTTGACTCGTTGATTTTTCCGACTTGTTTTTTTGTTGATTTCGACTCATTTCACTATCGTAGTAAGTGCTCAGGAACAAACCAATATGGGTAATGCTAAACCTTATCTTCACCTAAAATGAATGTGAAAACGTATTTTTTATACAAATAACCAAACGTTTGCTATTTTATAGGCATTCGCCATACTAGACGATTACTGAACTTTATCAAAAATTGCCCCAATGTGACGTCAACACACAGCTGATAGTGCCAAAGTATTTTAGAGCAGAATAACGGTATAACGGTTACGACCATAACCTTCGTATTCTCTCAATCGTGGATTTTTACTACAAAATCAGCTTGTTTACATTCTCTTGCTTAAGGTTGGCTCTTCTGTCGGAAATAAAGTACCACGCTTTGAAATACATAAACTATATACATATAAATAATGTTGAACAACAATCGATAGCGATGGCGATAAAAAACTATCAATAGTACCATCGACATTTTTCCATCCCTAATCCATATATGTATAGTTTAGAGTTTAGTCAGAAGAAATTGAAATTGTAATTTTTTCATATCAAATGTCCCTAGTTGCATTATCAAGCAACCAGTGCAAATCGTGCACTATAAGAACAAACCTAGAACTTTGCTTCACGGGGTCACCAGCCCGCCCGTGTGTCGCCAAAAAAAAATTTCCCGCACTACGTGTTGATCAGTTTGGAAAACTTTCTTTCTTTATTTATTTGTTTGTAATTATTTCTAAAAATATAGTTCATTCTATACCAAAAGCCATATAAATCCAAATTTAAAATTTCATGCAAAGATAAAAAGCAATCACCAATTTTTTTTAACATTTCTAATATTTGAATCAGAACTTATTAACACCCCATTTAAATTATTTTCCTTTAGAGCTGAAAGTGACGGAGCTTTGGAGAGGCTGACTTATTTGGTTTAAGGACCCACTAAAGTCAGCAGCGTCTGTTCACCAGTAGGTCCGGCTGCCAGCGGGCGTCTGTTCACCAGTAGGTCCGGCTGCCAGCGGGCGTCTGTCTTGAAGCAGCCGGCTCGCTATATAAATATTACTGCGCGCTGGGCTTGGGAACCGCCCCGTAAAAAAACATAAGCAATGGAAAATTTAGCAAGTCTATACACCTGGAACGGCCAAATTCTTAATGGTGAAGATGGCGCTGTTCATCTGGTTGATGTGTTCCTAAGAGTTAGAGCTGACATCACCGCCATCCAAGAAATGAAGTGAACGGGGCAGGGTATGCAAACCTGCGTCGTCTACTGCAGCTGTCATGTAATGGAGCGAAAGTTCGGTATTGGATTTGCTGTGGTAGAGAGACTTCGTCGCCGAGTATGTCGCTCAACATGGCGCTGATTTGTGCCCACGCCCCGACAGAAGAGAAAAACGCTGCCACTAATTACTGCTACTATTTTTACTATTGTCTCCTACTAGTTTTACTATTTTCTGCTACCATTTCTACTAACTTCTACTACTACTATTTTTGCTAATGCTACTACTAAGTACAGCTAACCTCGATTTTTACTAGTACTACTACTACTCATTACTAACGACTACTACCACTGTCATGGCCATATTTAATGCTTTGTGAATTGCGTTTTGAGAGCTTCGAAAATTTTCATAGCCAACACAACGCGCAAAGCTCAAATTTTAGTATATAATTTAGTTGGTTCGGGCAATTAGCAGACATTTTGATAAACAGAAAACCGATAATTAAAGCCAATAAATAAAACATTGGGTATACCAAGTTTGGTAAAGCTTGTTTATGTTATTTCGAAAACATAACTTTTTGCTATAAATCCAACTTTTTATCGTTATTAATATATATTTGGTGAATGCGGTCAAGAGTATCGAAAATTAGAAAATTTTCTGCGTTAGTTCTTTAAATGGTTAAGTTTGTTTTAAATTTACTTTCTTTGCTAGGTGTGATAGGCTAATTGTTAAAAATAAACACAAATAAAATACAGTATAAACTTGAAAAGGTTTTGCGAAATAACTCAGCATAAATACCCTTTTCGTCATTCATTTATTAACTTAGATTTAATTTGAACCGACACAATCGTTTTTGAAAATTTTTCATGTACAAAAACGAAGTTTTTTTTGAGTTTTCTTCTGTCATTTGATCCCTGTGCCAATACGCAGTGACATCAGTACTGATGTCAAAATTATGACCCACCTTCGACATCAAGAATCAAACTTCACGAAATGAGAGCAGAATGTGGGCGCTCAAATCGTCTCTGGCGTGCAATACCGCGCACATGCTGCAAGTCAAATTTTACAGGAGGAGAAAGAAAACTGTTTGTTGGACCTTTGTTTTACTGCAATAATAATTTATTAGAGGTATGTTTGACTCACACATGTATGAACAGTAATTCATCAAAAAAGTCATACATATATGCTGCATAAACAATGATTTTTTTTGTGTATTCCTCTTGGTGTCAAATTTTAGTAGAAGGTTTGACAATCAAATGGTAAAACATTCTTAAACTACTGTCAATGTTCAAATTCATTTATTCAGAGCTATTTAAATTTGTAAAAGTTCTTCGCTTAGAGTCCGATACCGTAAAAAAATTAATTTTTAATTAATTTAAAACAGAGACCGCATATAATATGCAACTATCTCGGTTAAAAATTTGCGTGAAAAAATCAACGTCACGGAGTGTTTTGAAATATGTATATGATGCAGTATATGATAAAGATAAATTTTAGAAGAACAATTCAGACAAACAATTTGTCATCACTACTTGTATTTCAAATTGTCTTTCATAAACACAGTGAGTGCTAGATAGGACCTACAAAATAACAATATGTTTTTTTTTAAATTTTACAACAGAAAAGTAAAACTCACAGGGTAAGGTTTATTTCTTGAGAGCAACAGGAACCCATTTTTTAAGTGTTATATATTGAAATAAAAATAAAACCCAACAAATAAGTATTATTTTACGAGCAAATATATAACTTATGAAATTAGGTTTTAAATTTGATCAATAAGATAAAAATCTACTACAATTTGCGCCAACAACCGCGGGATCAGTCTTCTTAGCATAGCTTATACGGTTCTGTCGAGCGCATTGTGTGAACGACTGAAGCCCACCATGAACGAACTGATTGGACCTTATCAGTGTGGCAAATCTACCATCGACCAAATAATTACGATACGCCAAATCTTGGAAAAGACCCGATAAAGAAGAATAGACACACACCATCTTTTTGTCGACTTCAAATCCGCTTTCGATAGCACAAGAAGAAGTTGCCTATTTGCCGCAATGTCTGAATTTGGTATCCCAACAAAACTAATATGGCTTTGTAAAATGACGTTGAGCAACACCACGAGCTCCATCAGAATCGGGAAGGACCTCTCCGAGCCGGTTGAAACCAAACGAGATTTCAGACAAGGTGACTCTCTTTCGTGCGACTTCTTTAACCTTATGTTAGAAAAGATAATTCGAGCTGCTGAGTTGAACCGATGATGATATCGATATAATCTGCCTCAACAACCGCGCCGTTACTTCTGCCTTTTCCAAACTGGATAAAGAAGCGAAACGTATGGGTCTGGAAGTAAACGAGGGCAAAGCAAAGTATCTCCTGTCATCAAATAAACAGTCAGCGCACTCGCGTCTCGGCTCCCGCATCACTGTTGACAATTACAATTTCGACAAAGTGGAGGACTTTGTTTATCTGGGAACCAGAATTAACACCTACAAATAATGTCAGCCTAGAAATCCAACGTAGAATCTCTCTTGTCAACAAGTGCTACTTTGGGCTGAGTAGGCAATTGCGCAGTAAAGCGCTCTCTCGACGAACCAAAACCAGACTCTAGAAGTCCCTCATCATGCCCGTGCTATTGCATGGCGCTGAAGCATGGCCACTGTCAGGATCGCATGAGGCGGCGCTTGGAGTGTTCGAGAGAAAGATTCTCCATAAGATTTATGGATATTTACATCTTTTCATAGTCCAACGAATTAAAATACAGGGGCTACGTTGGCTGGCACATGTCGTGCGAATGGACGAAAATGCTTCAGGCCTGAAAGTATTCAACGCCTTACCAGCTGGTGGTAGTAGAAGAAACGGACGCCCTCCTCTGCGTTGGAAAGACCAAGTGGAAAAGGACTTGACGTCACTTGGTATTTCCAATTGGCGCCAGTTAACAGGAAGAAGGAGTGACTGGCGCATTTTTTTTAAACTCGCCCAAAATCTTGCAAGAGGTTATAGCGCCAATTAAGTAAGTAAGTAATGAGATAAAAATAAGAAGTTATAGCGCCAATTAAGGATTAATTAATTTTTTTAAATTAATTTTAACTAATTGAATTTAATTAGTTTTAAAATACTCACACTTATCTTAAACTGTTAAGTCTTACTTGCTTCAGCCATAAACCCACAAGGTGCTAGAGCTTATTGAGTTGGCGGTAAAAAGTTTCTGTAATTACAAACCTAATATGTTTGTATATTATAGGAAACGGGTAGCGTTTATAATTTTCTAAAACTCAAAATTTTCGTCGCAATACATACCATTTGTTTTAGGAAGATTTTAAATATTTATTTTGAAGTTAAAGGAATCCTATTGCTAAAGAGTTGACTCACTACTTGGACGAAAGGGTAGTTTTGGGGAATGCAGTCGTATCACTCCATATTTTTCTAAAATACTTAATATACTATATAATACTACTTAAAGATCGGTTTCTTCCAGGCTAGAAGAATGGGGTTAAAATGCCTCATCAATTATTTTAGTAGCGACAATATTTTTTTTTTTTTTAATAATTTTATATTTTCTGTAATAAAAAGCCAATATCAAATTAAGTTTTTTGATAGAATCAAAGGATATGACAAAAAAAACAAATACTTTTAATAAGATATAATTGAAATTTTAGCGCTTTTAGCTACGCGAAGAGTTTCAGCATAAACACATATGGCCACTACATATGGTCATCTACATATGGCCGCTATTCAGGGTTACTAAATCTCAATTTTGGACATTTTGGTATATACGCGGTATAGCATTTTGCGTATACGCGGTAGTGCATGTAAAATGACGAAATTCGTTTAACATTAAGGAGCCGTTAAATTTTATGCGAATTAAATTTTGCGTGATTCTGCTTAATAAAATTCAGGGAAAAGGATTTTCTTTTTATTTCCGATGTCTACTATCTGCATATTACAAGCTTGCCCTAGCTCTATACAAATGGAAAGTTAAATCGAATCAAGCAAACAGTTTTACTTGAATTCTTTCGATATTACGCGTCCCATTTACTGCAAAGTATTGCGCGTATCGAAGTGCAAAACTGCATCTGATGCATAGTGTAGCAATCAAAAAAGTTGTGTATTAACAAAATTGTTATCTTCGTCTTTAGATGAACTCCCTGAATACAAATTTCTCATAAAGAAAAGCCGCATTTAAATTCCTGCTCCTCTATTCACCAAATTTAGTTACGCTATGAGTGTCTACTACTTAATATTTACATATTCACAAAGTAAATTTTATGAGCTCTAAGAGCAGCTCACTATTTTTCACCACCAATTTTTTTTTTTTTTCGTTTCCAACGTTACACGTACTCAACCTTTGTCCAGGGTCAGTAAACACTTTTGTAACAAAAAATCCGTGAACTTTGCCATGACAGTCAGCTAAGGATATTGATTGTGAATGTCATTGCTAGGAATAGTATATATAAATGTGCACATGTGCATGTGCATGTGCCTGTGTGTGTGAGTGCATAAAAACTAAAGAGTGAAGCACTAGATATAAATAAGTAATAAATGTTACTAAAAATTGTCTGGTTTAAGTAAATGCAATTGGCTGCAATGACTTTTCCACACATTCTTCAAAGTACTTTCTATAAGCCAGTTTATGCGCTCATAATATGCATATACTCGTACAACTATAACCCACTGACTTACAGCGCAGATTTGGCAATATTTTTTTTTTCTTTTTTTTTTTGGTTGTGCATCATGCATTGCACAATTTTGTTTGTGTGTGCGTATGAATGTAAATCAAAGATAAATAGTTTGTTTGCCTATATGTATGTTTGGGTGCACTCAAAGTATACCTTGGTGTACTTAATGACTTTTCGTTCAACTCAAGTCAACACCATGTAGCAACATCACACATCATACACAACAATATGCCACATTCTGCATGCCACACATATGTACCACACATACCAAATGCTACCATTGCAAGTCTAGCAAGTACAATTTATGCTTTAATCTACATCTGTATGTATGAATGTATGTATGTATGTATGTATGTATGTAGGTATGTGCATGATCCCAAATGTCTATTTATTGCAGCAAAGCAGCTTGTGTTAATGTCAGAGAACATCTACACGTGTATTCTCAAAAGCGATTTGCTGTCAACGCCTTTTCACCTGCTTGCGTACAAAACAGAAATATGTGTGTAGACGTGCGAGTGGGTGTGTGTGTTTGCGGAATACAAAAACTTAAGTTTTGCATATATGCAAATGACAGTTTTTGCATGTACGTACAGACCCACACACATACATACATATATTGTTCTTACACACATACATACATAGGTAGGTAAGTCTGTATTGGTGGGGACGCTGAGTAAACTTTCGTTTTCATTTAGTTGATAAAAAGCTTAACCTTGCCAACAACAAAATGCATGCACAATATACAGGGCGCGTCAAGTGAGATGTGAGATATTTGGGAAAATTATAGTGCCCAAAAATAACCTTTACATAATTTTTATTTGCCGTTGAAAGATTACTTATATCTTACCTCTAAATAATTTTAAGCTCAAGCGGAAATATCGAGCATGCAAAATGTATTAAGCCGAAGGACCGTAACAGTTACAACTTTTATGAAAAAATTACTTTTTAATCTTTACTTCTTGAGTTTTTTTTTATCTCCCTCAGAGAAGTGTTAAATCATAGTTTACAATGCAAATTTAACATGCAAACTGAAAATCAAGACCTCGATAAAGCTATAAAATTGGCAGATGCAGCAAAGAAGTAACCAATAATCAGGAGAGAGCATGGAGAGGAATATTTCAGCAAGATATTCCAAAACTTCGGTCAGATTTGTAAAGAATACCATATCGAAGTGAAGAAACTCACAATAACTTAGCGCCAGATTCATCGGTGTAATGTGAAGACTAGCGACTTTGAAGAGAATTTTCGGATTTCTAATTACACACCGTATGTGGATTTATTAATAACTCATATTGAAGACCATTTTTTAAAGCTCCATGAAATACTTTCGATATTTTGCCTTTGAAAACTACAATTCCAGTTGAAGATTGTAGGCAATTATTTGAAAAATACTGTTCGATTTTGCATGCCGATTGTGCTCTAGTATTTGTCGAAGCAGTAAAACTTTGGCGAAGATCGATTTTGGTTAAAAATATCCACAGTTCTATTAAAGCACTTGATATCTGCAACGAAAATGCTTTTCCTAATGTTCATTAAATTTTGCTTATAATGGCTGCTCTACCAGTAACTACATCGACGAACGAACGCTCCATTTCAACACTGCGTCAACTCAAAAATAATATCCGGTCTACCATGAGTGAAAATCAACTAAACCGATTGGCTGCACTTAACATTCATCAAAACGTAAAAGTAGATGCGAACGCAGTTTTGGACGATTTTTTTTCATTGCCCCGATACATTAATTTGCAAATGAATAATTCTTTCGTAGCTTTGTAACTTTTACCTGTTCCTATTTATGACTTAAGTAAATAAATTTTTGTTCGCATCGATATAATAATGGGTTTCTTTGAAGAACTTATTCCATTTTATAAAATAAAATGAAACCGCCCAGGAATAAATCCTGCCCACGGGCTTAATAAATGCGGGTTCCAAGATAAACAAAATTATCTACTTTCTCAAAATTGTAACTATCAACAGTGAGGCGGGCGCCATGACGCGAATGCGCAAATTGTTTATTTGATGACAGAAGGTACTTCGTTTTGCCTTCGTTCACCTTCAGACCCATTCGCTTCGCTTTTTTATCCAGTTTAGTTTTCAAAGTCGACAAATGGATGGTGTGTGAGTCCTCTTCTCATGGGTATTTTCTCATCGTGAATATCTGGTTGATGATAGATTAACCAACTCTAAAGCTACACTGATATGGTGCAATCAATTCGTTGGCGGTGCGCTTCAATCGTACAGAAAATACGCTCGACAGGACCGTATATGCTGCGGTTGTTGGCGCATATTGCAGGATCACCCTTTTTTGTGGTTTGGCCAGAGTACATTTAAATTTCAATCGGCTGGTATGCGTTCGTCCGACCATATTTTGCAAATCAGCTGGTCATGAACTTTACCAGACCCTCGCCGCCGTACTGGAATAACTTTTCGGGTAACGGGTGGTGGGTCGGGTTCATCATCTTCGACGTTGTCACCGCCATTAAGCAACGTGAAGCAGTGCTCCCTTCATAGTAAAAGTGTGCTCTAGATGTCGGTCATCAAGTCGCCGTTGAAACTTTCTGTTGCCACTGTACCTTCTAATATAATTATCTGGCGTTTTTCTATTGGTTAGCATTGCAAGCTCCTCGCACTCGCGCATTTCGATCTCTTCTTTTCTCGCAAGATATCCCTTCCTTCTTCAACTCCCGATGTCTCCGTCGCACAGCTCGCGTTGCGCCTGATCACAGTATGGCCATTTGGGCAGCATCTTTCATTTCAATGCCGGCGCGGCATTCCTCATCGTACAAGTAGTTCTGTCGGGCGGTACATAAAGAGCGATAAATGTATTGTCCGCAGATTTTGTTGAATATTACTCTCACATACCTGGAGTGCAAGTCGAGCGGCGAAGCAGTCTTTTATCTTGTGTTATTGAGCGCATGCTTTTTGTAGATAGGTACGTGCGTATCTTGGTTGCGTCAAGATGATGATCCGAGTAGATATTAGGTCCTTGAATATGGCGCACCTCTAAGACACTCTAAAGAGCTTCCAATGAAAAAATGCAACAAGGCTCAGATGATACCCCCTTATTGTTATTGTATTAAATGATATGCATATCATAACTATGAAACATTTTCTTCGTGTCTAATCTTAATCCTTTACCGCATGTATAACATGGTGAAAAATCCCAATCACCATTTTTTAGTACATCTCTATGTGATAAAGCGCAAAGGGTACGTTTTGCTAAGAGTGACCGAAAACGCACATACTAAACAGTTTTTGTAATTTTATGTAATTTGAAACTCGATTCTTTCACAAATTATGCATCTGCTGTATTTCTAATACGACATTGGGGTCTTAAAGCCTATAACTTTCCCATAAAAAATTAATCTTGAGATTCTATTTCAGACATACTACATTTCGGGATGAGGATGAGAACCCCTACACCTCTACTATTTTTCCGATAACGACATTGTTCGCACACATCTATCTATGAATACTTTTGAAACCACTTTATCAAACTCCACACCAGTTTGCGGGCATATTCTATTTTACCAATAAAATTTTATTGCAGTTAAGTACAAATTCAAATTCAGCTAACATCATATAAGGCGACATTTATCTATGTTCATATTTCACAGAAATATCGATTTTTACTGGGCGGGATATTTGTGTATTAGGTCGAACTTAAATTGAGATATGAGTATACATCGTGGGGGAAGTATGACAAACAATCAAAAAGTGGATTTTTATTGCCTCCGCTCTTTTCATATGATGATTGATGACAACGAGCGTACAAGTTCCTTTCCAGTATTTCTGTCTCCTTCTCGAGATAGCGTCACAATTAAAAAGCAGGTGCATCGGGGCCGAGTCGCAGAACTCATTTGACCATATTCCTAGCTCGTGCAGATGACTTCGGAGCCTGCAGTAACACGTGAGAAATCCTGTCAGCATCTTTAAACTGTACTTTGACAGCTTCATAAGCCGCTTAAAGCATTTATGGTGGTATCTCCCGAATACAGACTTCGCTCGGCCTAACTCTGGCTCGAGTTCCTTAAACTATTTTCTTTTATCATTAGTTCTTACTTAAAATGGTTTTGTTTTGTGTTATTCCTCTCTAGTGGCAATGAGAGATTTTAGCGCTAAAGAGTGACGGGCGCTTATCACCGCGCGTACGGCCGAACGTTGCACGTCCCAGCGCGCTCCAAACGCTGCATCATGACGTTCAAGGCTAAATAACATTCTTCCAGATTGCGGGACATTTTTTTCAAAACGTAATATTGTTTAGCGTGAAATGAAGTACATATGGTTTTTTTATGTCGAAATAAGGTGCAGAAGACATTTTTTCTTCAATTTGTTATAAACAAATATATAAACAATTGATTCATATTCAATTTTTTTATTCGGAAAAAATTACACGTAATCTATATTAAATAGCGATTAAAATGGCGGTCGAATCATCTAAATCGGTCTGATAGATCGTTCGTAATTGATCTTGGAAAAAATGACGAAAAACATTTATTGACAATATCTTTAACAAAAATTTTTTTTTTTTAGAAAATCCAACTAGGGGTTTGTTTGCATCATTAATGCCTACAGAAAAAATTAAAAAATAAGCAAAAACAATTTTTCACCGCATTCAGGTGATCCGTTTGAGAAATTCTGACCCTGTTTGTTGAGGTAATCTAGGACTTCTTCTTCCATAAGGATGGCCGAGGTCGTGTTTCCCATTCCCAGTCCGCTCGGTTGCCTGTATATATTATTATGAAATTTAAAGTAGTTTTGATTTAGCGGCGTTTATAGAATATTTGTGATCTGTGTAGACTTAATTATTTTGAAAGTTTTTTTTTTATTTGTTTATGCTGCTGCTAAAAAAAGAGAATTGGCCATATGGAGGATTAAGAACTTGGGCGGTTCAAGGTCTCTTGGGTATTGAGTTAGATTGGCCTGGGTAATTTTTTTTTAAGTGTGGCTAAAAGCCACCTTTTGATAACAAATAGCAGGTAAGCAAATGCTCGTCTATCTTCCAGCGATCGCAGTTTACCTTTGTCGGGTAGTGTTCGGTTCTGAACATTTTGGAAAGCACAAATTTTGTATGAAATTTTTGTTTTTTTCAACTTTTCTGATAGTAGCATCATAAAAAGGATTCCAAGGAACAGTACTCTAAATGACTTCGAACCAGAGAAATAGCATACTTTCGGAACAAAAGCCTTCCTTAAATTAGCAGTATTGCTTTCTATAAACCCAATCATTCCAAAAGCTTTTGAAAACATGTACTCGATACGATTAGCAAAACTGAGTTTGCTGTTAAAATTAACTCCAAGGTGTTTCATCTGTAGTGCCTCCCTCCGTATCGTTTAATGAATACTAATGTTTAATTTTAAATTATCATTAAATAATTACCAATATTGAAATGTGAATCATTGTATTGTACTTCTCATATATTTCCTGAAAGTAGTTACTGAAGAGGTTTCGTGCTTCGAGCGGACTATAAATTTCGCTACCATACGAACTTACTTCGTAAAGTAAAAGTACTTCGAAGTAACTCACATTATTTATCGGCTGATTCAGTTTTCGATATGGATTTTGTGGCATATCTCGCAAGCGTCTGTCTAATTGTTTTGATACTATTCTTTTATATTAATTTACATTTCATCATGCAAATATGAAGCACGACACACTGCAACGTAAATTATTTATTTTCGTCCAAATTACTTCGCATAAATTAAGTGCATCCACACTTGCCATTCCTAATTTGTACTGACAGCTCTGTAACCGTGGAGTTGCTTAGGTTTTTAATCAAATCAGAAATGTATGTGCATTTTTTATATACATATTTAATTTTTTTTGTGATATTATCCTTTTTTAAATTCGCGTTCATACAACACAGATTCTAGACGCAGTAAAAATCAAGGCACAGTTGAGTGAAAATATTTTTAAATATGTCGCCAAGTTTGGTTATGGGAGAACACATTTTTCGATAAAATAACTCATTTCATGTTAATTTATTGACCATAACTCTGAATTGTGCCTGATTTCGCGTCATGAGAACGGTCTTTTGCTGTCTGACCGCCCAGTGGTTGTTGGTTCTACTCATATACCTTTTGCGCTACCTTACGGCGAAAGTCTCAGTGCTATCGCTTAATATCAATGCAATTCCATATGTTTCTATATATATACATACATTATATTCGAACAATGAAATTTATTTAGGCATACTTTGCTTTATTGTATTGCTTTATTTTTATATTAGAAAAAACTTTAAAAGTTAATATGTTTAAGTTTAAATACCAGTAATACAGATTAAATTTGAGCTTCTTTATATTTATTCGACAGAAAATGTGTAAACTCACGTTCATCAGGCAAGTCGATATTATTTTTTTGTTTAAAATATTTTTAGATAAGTGTCATTAGCATTGATTTTTTATAACTTTCAAAGTTTCAAATGGTCAATCATCAAACTTGGAACTTGGTCACATTAACGATTTTCGCTTAAGTGCCTTTTTCATTTAAGTGCACAAGTTTTCTGGCCCACCGACATTTAGGCGGCTTAACAGAATTTATTGTGATTAAAACTTTTTATTTGTATATTCATTAGGTGTTCCTTTTTTAGTAAATTTTTGACTAACATAAAAGCTAATTGTATTGTACACATACGTTCGTATCGGCCCCTTTGTTAAAAAGTGTTATAAATTACAGTTTCATTGTTTTTACCACCCCAAGTACTATGGTAATAAAATTCACCGCTAATTATTGTACGCTAAATACAAAACGGGTGTCCAGGTTGTTTGTGCCTCTATTTTCTTTGGTAATAGAAGTTTTATTACTGGTTTAACCCTTAAAAGCCTGAAGTATCAAATTTGATACCAGACATTCTAATCACATTGTAGAGATGCATTTTATTATTATAGTCATGTTTGACTGCTTTTCTTATATCACTGATTTATGCTCTTTGAGTGAGAATTAAGAAATGAGCATGACTTACTAAACCTGTCCAAATAACGGGACATAGTATTTTCGAGCCGGTTTGCAAGCATCACATGTTTTTACCAAAAGTTTATCGAAATAAATCTTTTACACAATTAAATATTTCAACAAATAAAAATACGTTTGAGGTGTGTGTGTGTGTTGTTTTTTCTATTATATAATTATTTTTGGCAAAGTCGTATTTTAGTTGAAGAAAATCTGGAAACTTTTGGGAGTATCAAATTTGATACTTCAGGCATTACAGGTTACGAAAAATCGACTTATATATTTCTTTGCTAATAATATGCTTAGCAACTAAATTTAATTTTTGCTTGGTTGGTTTGGTGCTGATAATAAGTGGTTTGGCAATTTATCGTAGATTTTTGTAAAACATTACGCCGGAAGAAATCGAAGCATTTTTGAGACAGCTGGAAAATGGTGAAATTTCTGAGGATGAGGCTTGCGAAAATGAGGATGACATCGATTATTTTCCGACCTGAAGTTAAAAGGGGAAGACCGTCAAGCACTAGTCGACAAGAAGAAGCACCAGGACCCTCTAAAAAACAGCGAGCAGGTGTACAGGTCTTACCTCCAACTGACGTACGGTACGACCGCGAAGGACATGAAAAATAATTCATGAATTCAAGAAATAAATGTAAATACAACAAATGTAACAAGCTTACTTCCTGGGTGTGTAAAAAATGTAAGATTTCTTTATGTGACAACAAAAATAATCAATGCATTGCCTTATTTCATAACCAAGAGCATTAAAACTTACTATGATTTATGTGAGGCTTAAATGCCCAAAGTATCAAAATTTATACCATTTTTTTTTTCTTAAATAAATACATACAAACTAAAATTTGAGTTTTATTAGTATTATTTCTTTTAAAAGGACCCTGAAAAACATGCATTAACATTCTTTTGAACTCATTTGGATAAATCAGGCTTTTAAGGGTTAAAATAGACCTGCTATATTTAGTCAAATACAAATAATCAATATGCTTTTAATCAAATGACCTTTTGAGTTCAATACTTGTCACGTCGTCAGTTCAAGTGATTACGTAGCTCTTAGTACTAAGCAAATGTTTTCGTACACAACTCTGAATACATTCATTCTACTTGAAGATTGAACTCATCCGCATTAAGTTAATCGCTTTTTGAAAAGTGACATTTACGCAGATAAGTAAACATATTTTATGCATGCAAACTCCAATCATTTTTTTTCGAATTTTCTTATAAAACCTATTAATCATTCACATGCTTTGGAAAAAAAATAAAACCCACAGGGTAAATATTTTTAAAGATTTGTAGTAAATTTTTGAACGGCTTGTTTTAACTCCACCTTTTCATTGAAATTTAGGAACCTGTTTTCAAAACTTAATTTAAAGTAAAATTATTCGAACTATGAAAAAGTTGCAGTAAATCTTAGCATATACCTCAAAATATAGCTTATGGGTGTACCTGTGTCAAACTGTACCAAAGTTCTATGGTAAAATAATTTTACTGTGCGGAAAAAGTTTTCCTTTTCTGCGGAGCCAATCGGCAACTTTTTAGTGCAGGGAAATTTTGACAGCTATGTGGTTGCAGAGAAGAAGAAAACAAAGTACATAAAAGATAAATGCAGCAAATATATAAAAACTATTACCACTATCAATCTTTCTTTGATTTTTTGGAAAATTTACCTGGACTTATCAGGAGTACTTTAGGATTTTTAAATTTTTTATGCATTACTTTTGCAAATACCGGCAGATTAAATTTTTATCGATTCTATAATTAATTGTAATAGATAATACTAGTGAAATTATTTTTGGAGAAAATCCAGGATTTCCGAATGCATCTTTTGACATTACGGCACACATAAATGAAAACAAAGGTCTTGGAAGAAAATTGAAATATTTGAACATAGGAATAACCCTTCATAAAATATGTATTTACTTTTGATAAATCTTAAAAGGACTCGAAGCCAAGTTTACTACAAATAAAGTTTCCTTCTTCCGGCTTCGACTATCACAATGGACTCACGCCTTTTTAATTTTACTCTGTGCCTTTGTATGCCTTAAGAAAATTTAATGATTCCTGCATCAAAAAAGGAAAATGGAATAGAAAAACTTGCAATCAATTGAAATATCTAGGCGTGCAGAGATTAAATTGTAGATGACACCGATGGGTACATGAACCGTGAATAGTGAAGTCACCGATAACATTGCTAATCAAAATCCGTTATATTATTTGAATTAATTTATGATAATAAATATTTAAAAAAAAAGCCAGGTTTTACATTTCTCAAGACTAATAAATGGGGGCCGCTTTGTATTTGATTGATTTGACTATTTTACATCTAATATCCCAAGCAAAGAAATAATGGACTGACTCAGCTTATAACGGATGACCCTGTATTCGCCTATCATAAGCTGGGATATGTAATCCCATAAAAAGATGAAAATTCTGAAATGTAAATTCTGAAATGTAGGCTGGGATATGTAATCCCATAAAAAGATGAAAATTCTGAAATGTAAAGAGCGAACGTATTTGACTGTGTTAAGTTCTGCGTTTCTCGCGACAAAAATTCTTGGATCGAATTAAATAATTTTCGGGAAAATGTATTATTCCAAATTGCTTTCTCACTTAAGCTAACAAAAACGTATGCATTTTTTTAATTATTTGTAATTCAGTTGAATTTTAGCTTTATTTAGGTATTTTTAGCTTATGTCTTCAAATCATTATACAAATCAAATTACACAAGGCTATAACTTATTAACAACACATTTTTTTAAATTTTTTTTTGTGTTTAAATTGCTATAGGAATTAAAAAGGCAAGTTTCTCTAAAAAAAAATTTACACCGCAAAATAGAAAAATTGACAAGAAGGGTTAACTTTAATTTTAAGATAAATAAAACCGTAACCTATGATACCGGCAAATTACCTCATAACTGTCAGAAAATCACATAGCGTTTGTCATTCCTCACACTCGTTACAAGCATATACAATTTTGCAATCAATTAATTCCGGTTTCCTGGAACATTTTTTATACATTAAGATGCAAAAGAATGGAAAATAAAACATGTAAAAAAAGAGTTCAAGTTTGGGTGAAACCGAACTTTATTTACACGGCACAGCTATATGCAATAAAAACAGTTAATAGATAACCTTATCACTTCGACTTAACGGAATTTTATTTACTTAAAAATAAACAAGAATAAATATATTTTGAACTTAGTAATTAATATGAGAGGTGCGCGCGGCTGATTCACGAATACTATAATTTTCAAAATTATTCTTTCTGAGTGGAAATGTAAATGATTTAGTTTGACATTAGTGTTGTTACGATTATTTACAATATTTCTAATCTACGTATTCTTTTCTTTAACTCAATTTTGTGCATAAAATTGTTGAAAATTACCATTTGTAGTTACTGAAATGTCGCATTTGTTTGATTTTTTTAAATTGTAGTTAAATGAGAAGTTCACGTGGTTTTTATCCGATTGGTATAAATATCAAAAGTTCGCATACTGACTTGAAATGTAATGTTTGTATGGAATTTTTTAGAGTTTTCGGTAGACCTAGATGCTTCAAAGTGGGATATGTCGCGCCTATTTCCAAAAATGTTTGGTGCCGGGTATTTCCTTATCTAGCCCCATCTTGCATATTAAATTTGAGCAAATTATTTTTAATAGTTACTAAAATATAGCGTCTTTTCAATTTTTATAAGTTACCATCATATAAGAGGTGGGCGTCAACGGGAATCTATGCTTTTTGTAATTGGCTGTAAAATTTCTGCGAAATATTTCGGATGTCGCGGCTATTAATATAAATGTTATGTAACTCACCATGTAGTAATTAAGTAATCACAAATTCACATATGTGTAAGTTACACATTAAAAAAAAAAAAAACATTATGTGTGTTGAAGAAACAGAAACAGCTTTGAATCGAAAAGAATGCATATGAAATGGCGCTTAAGAAATATTTACTACTTTTGGAAAAAAAAACATTTGATTCGATGTAGGTTTTCATTTATTTTGAAGAAATCGTTACTCAATCGAAAAATAACACCGGAATTAGAAGAAAAACTTTCATCCAACTAAGAGAAATTTTCCTAAGTTACTTTGTTTTTTCAGTCTCAAAAAAAAACATGCATAAATATAAAAATATAATAATAATTTGTGGTTTATTTCAATAAATCGAAGCTTTGCCGAACTTTGCCTAGGATTTGTTGTATGCGCCATTTTTTATTATTGAATCATGACTCCTATGATGGCTAACGATTTTTGTGAGAAGCTTTTCCATGGCAGTAATGCACTCGGAGGTTTGCCATTGCCTGCCGAGGGACGACCGACTGGTTATGTTTAAAAAAGCACGCACCTAAATGGGCGAGCCAGAAGTAAAACTTCTGTGCCGATTCTACAAAGAGGTATAGAGTTAAATATGGGACACTACTAGTCCCGGTAGTCGTTAGTAGTAAGTAGTAGTAGTAACAGCAGCTAATAGTATTGTACTTAGTAGTGCATTACTAAAAATAGTAGTAGAAATTAGTCAAATAGTAGCAGTAGCTTATGAAAAAGCAGTAGAAGTAATAAGTACTAGCGTTAGTACAAATAGCAATAGAGATTATAAAAAATAATAGCAGTACTTTGTAGTAACAGATAGTAGAAATTAGTAAAAATAGTAGTAGTAGTAAATCTGTAATACCTCAAAATATACACTTACATATTAAATTTTGTAATCAATACCTTCAACATCAGAATCTCGTGTAAGTTAGATACATAATTTAAAATGCTGTACTAATTTATCAGATATATTGAAGTCATGGCAACATTTTGCAAGGGTTTTAAGTAAATTCCATTTCTTTAAATATAGCACTCAACATTGGTAAATGGTATATATTTAAATGTTTTGTCTTAATTAAACTCATAATTGAAACTTCTTTCTAACACACTGTAGGCATTATCATTTATTTCATTCCTTTATTATTTTACCTCTCTCTTTCCATAAATTGATTGCTGAGTTAATGTTTCTCCAAGAATATAAATTTATTTTTTGGCAGCGAAATGTGATTGCTGCTATATTATATGCACTACACGTTTTTTCTTATTCGAAATTAAGTGCTGTATTAAATGAAAACCAGGAGTATTGTACATTTTATATAAATATATTTGACTCTGTATTATCATCAATTACATTTTCATTTTCATTCAATTAAATAAACTTTAGAAAGGTTGGCACAAAAAGTTGAATTAGCGAAGTGAATCGACGGAAAAAGGGCCAACAAGAAACACCGTAATCGGATTATTTGTATAGCTAAAAAAAAGCTTTAAAAAATTGATAGCTATACTCAGAAAAAAAAAACAAATCTCTTTATAAATTAAATTAGATAGCAGCACTGCTGGTAAGAGAAAATGCTGCGGAGAATTTAATGAAAATATTCGAACATATGAACACGATAAGAAAGAAGTACGCGATTGACTTACAAATACCAGGCCATACTTAACCTCAAACTCAACACTTCAACGTTCAAACATATTACGCAGAAGGGACTTATCATACTTCTATCTTCAAATCATATGTTTAATCTTTTTATCCTTTCAAGATCGCCCACGATATTTCTTATGGGTCTAATCTCGCTTAAATTTCCTCGAAAGGCTTATCTTAATTGCCAAAATGTTGTGAAAATTGCTTGCGATACCCCGGAAAAATAATCTGTTGATCGATCCCTGAACGCACTTCATGACCTCGCAGTACTAGTTATGTGAAATTTTTAAATATCCTCTTATTTTACTTTTTTATATTTATAGCTTAACTTTAATTCCAAAAATAGTTCATAGCGAGATTAAACAAATTACTTAGTGGAAGAAGCAAATAAACGCCTGCTATTGAATTTTTATAAAACACTTTCAAAACAAAGGAAACACGATTATTTGGAATTATTCTTTGAGTATAACGGAATTTATTATATATCGTTTATTTTAAGGAAATGCCCTCTTTCGTGGATTAAAGTATCTCCTTTAATCCAGCATCCGAGATAAAATTCAGTATTGACCATAAATCTATGAAATTAATGTGTTTGCAGTTTGCTTTTCTACTCTGTAGAATCTAAACGATTTATCTGAGTAAATTTCCAGTTTGGCAGGTTTTTTTTAAAGCGCTCCATCACCAGTTTGGAAGTTATCTGACGTGATTTGAGGGTTTTAATAATTGCTTAGCTGTTGGTATTATGGAAATATTTCGATTCCAGTAATTGCTGACGATATTGAAGTAATTCCATTGGCCGTACGAAAGCTATATACATAAGTCCATCTCAGTATTTTTGAAAACACTCCCAACTCTTTTCTGACATGGGTCTGCAATTCATAAATGCTCTTACAGCTTTCTTATCCACTTCCTCTGAGTGTGATTTTCAGAGTAGTTTTTAGTACTGTATCAAGTTTAGAAATTTAATCTCTAGCCAGAATGAGGCTTATATTTTCACCAGAGAACACCATCTTCTGGGCCTATTTAAGTCTAAGTGAATCCTTTCCAATAGAGTTTCTACGAACTTTCCTCTGCATATTATTACGATATCACCGGCATATCCCTGGTAAGCTGTGTCAGTATTTGTTAGGGTCTGAAGTAGTTTATCCACAACCGTGTTCTGATTTAGCTAAGAAAATGTAAAATCTTGGAAAACCATAGCGCGACCCGTCGAAAAAACGTCTAATTGTCGTTTCCGGTAACTTTCAGATTGCCCTAGCTCAATATTATTATTAGTATTATTATTTTTATAGATAGGTACACTCGCACTGAACTTTAAGAGATAATTTGTGCTGCCCCCAAAAAATACGAACACCCATAACGTGCAAAGTATTATATAAGATCATTCCAACTCTAGGCTTCTTAAGAAGTTGGGCACTTTGGATTGTGGCATGTTTTAAATGTTGGATGGAGATAATTGTCGCTCTCTAAGTCAACTTAAGAAGCTTACAGCCAGCTTCTTCAGCTAGGTTCATTGTACAAACATGGCACCTTAGTTGGCAGTGACCTGTAAGGTAAACAGTAAGAATTCTCTTCAGAGATCTTCTGAGAGAGAGATATGGACCTCTTGTATTGCCTTTTACCCATTGTATTATGCCAGTGGGTTGCAAGCCGAGACGCCTCCCATCTTCTTAATAATTATGCAATGGATGTTTTAGAAAGGCTCTAGACCAAGCAGACGTCATTGGGTCTCAAGTTTTGCGAGACTGTTAGACTTTTCGATGCCTTCAAAGCCCTCACGTTCCAGAACCCACCACAGCGTTACTTTGTTGCGAATGTCCAGTTAGTTCAGAAGAGTTTTGTTTTGCAGTCGTCCATAAGCCTCGCTGTCGTTAAGTATGCGGGCACAGAGTTCAATTGCGTAAACCTCCGTTTCGAAGATGGTTGGGTAAGTGGAAATCGGCAGACTTTCCTGAAATTTTGTTTGGAATATTTCAGCTCCAGCCCTCCCATCCTCCAACTTGGATCCATCAGTGCACCACACTTAAGATCCTTCGGAGATTATTGTATTATTGCTCCGCAGTGGCCTCTTTCAGGAATTATTACCTTCTGGTGCTTATTGAAGGAAAGATTTGATAGCGTGGTATCCGAGATTTGGTAATGGGATAATCAAGAAACGGGATAAGTATTCCCATATGACGCTGAAAACCGACACTCTTCATGCTATGTGTATAGGGCAAACGTAAAGCTCTCCCAAACGAGCCGCCTTCTCGATGGAAATTGAGAGCGGGGAGAGTGCCTGTAATGACGCCCAGAGCGTCCATTGGGCAGATGAGCTTACCCAAAGTTATGTTGGTGCTAAATTGCTTAACCTTAGACCACCACATCAGTGCCGCGGCTATATCACCATGCTGAATTAGCAATAAGTCATTGTAGGTGTTATTCCCCATGTTACCCCTAAAATATTTCTTCTCCTTTGAATTTCGTTCTTCGCCAATGTGGGTTTGGCCAAATTAACCTTTCCTTATTTTGGTGTAGGCAAAGCAAACCCAATAGCATTTTTCTGCTATTGGGGTTTCAATAATAAAAGACTGTAGAACTTTTATCGTCAGGTTTTTTCAACAATCTTCTTATTTATGTAGGCTCTGTTGCAACTCATTAAAATTCCTTCGAGTACTTTTTAGAAAGATACCATCATAAAATGGACGAATCAATAATTTAATTTCTTATAGAGGGATTCTCAAGTAAGCTCTTTTCCATGTCGCATTAAATAAATTTGAAAATTTTTCCTTTCACTTGATGAATTCGACACTCTGTATCTTGAAACGACACAAACATAAATATAACACATAGTAGGTACATATGTGGGGGTACACACATACACACTTACGTGTCATGTGCCTCGCAATCGTACTTGCTTGTGTCTGATACAAAATATTTTAAGTTGCAATTTCACATTGTTGTTACACTTACATACATACATACGTATGTACATATCAACATTTGTATGAATTTATGACTGCTTTCACGACACGCTCATACAAAATTACATTGTTGCTGAATTTAGTACTTTTCTTCCTGTATACTGTTTTGCTAAGTTTTTGTTAAGTTTTCCTTTGGCTTTGTTTTCACTCTTTGAAATTTTTCTATTTGTTTCCTGTTGTACGAGAATATCAACACAAACACATGCACATTTACGAGCCATGGGTTAGGTTATGAGTTCGAGCTAAAGTAATCGACACTAAAGTGCACGCAAAGTGTAGCTTGGCTATTGGCATTAACCCTTATGTAGAGTCTATTAAAAAGTAGTAAAAACAAAAAGCTAAACTTTTAATTGGAGAACTTAAATAAAGTAAGATGTGGATTCACAATTGAATGTTCAATTAGATTTTTGAAGGCAAATATCTGCAATGATTGCGAATAATAAAATTAGAGCAATAATGTTCGTGAAGGATTTTCAAAAATAAATTTTTAACTGTAAAATTTGCTATTGCTTATCGTACTTTGTCTACGTTCGAGTGCAACCAAACTTTAAATACCCGGCGAAAGTTTTTATTTCAAATAAATCGTGATTGTTGTATGCAATGCAATACTGAATGTAATAATCTTTGTTTTGAAAAACAAAAGGATTTTTTTTTATTTTAATAAAATCTAAAATAAATTGGTATGCTTTTAATATACATATGTGTTTGAATGTCGTGTATATCAAATTTTATCTAAATGAGAGTCATATGAGAGGTGGCGTGGTTTTCGTCTGACTTCTATAATTCTCGAAACTGTGCTTTATTGCTAGAAATGCAAAGTGTGTACGAAAGTTGGTAGAGTTTGGTCATATAGTTTCGGGGATATAAGTTTTTCATATAAAGTGGGCGGGGCCAGGTCCATTTTCCAAAAAAAAAAGAAGAAATTACTGGCGTATTCCTTTCCAAAAACCCAATCCTCTGTGCCAAATTTAAGCAAATTATCTGCAGTAGTTACGGAAATATCGAGGTCATTCATATCCCAAACCGTTTTTGTTTTATTTAAAAAAACTTTTGTGCGTTCCTATTGCAAGACCCAATATCCACTTATAAAATTCGTTCAAAAGAAATTTTCCAACGCCTTTTAAAATTTGGATACTCAGTGTGGCAAAGTAAATATGTTGAGTAAAAAATGGGTTCAATAATAATGCACACAAAGGGAATATTTTTCTTTAGAAATTCTTTGTTCAAATGTGGATAAATCTTAATAGATTCACAGGAATGAGGTGGTATTGATTTTAAAAATGCATAAATTTCTTCAATTTTGTTCTTGGTTTTGTTGGGTGATTGTCAAACTTCAGCTATTCATACAATCGATAGGTATCAAAATGCAGCCGGACTTCGAGAGTATGACCCGACTTCTGAATAAAATTGAAATTAATATTTTTGTACGTGAATTTTGAATTGAAACTACAAATACAGAATCCAAGGTCATATACAACGAATGCCCATAATTTTTAACGCACACATACATATACATACATATAATTAATACACATATGTATGTACATTCAAATATACTACTATTGTGTATGCGTTTGACTGTTGACTGAGTTTCTTCAACTGAGATATATACTTACTACAATTGCATCTATATTTTCACAACTGGGGTGACCTACAACTTTTGTGGTACGAATGCACACAGAAGCAAAGTTCAAAGAATAGAACGTTATGACATATTGCTGTCGGAAATTTCTTTTCATCTATTGAAATAATATGATAAGGATTTTCGATAGACTAAAATGCTTGAAGAAATTAATAATAATGAGAAATGCGCTGAAAATATTTTTAAACATTTGAGCAAAAATATACAATTGTGTATTTGTGATATAAAATATTCAAGTCAAGGTTTACAACAGCAACATAAGAGAAATAAGATCAATTTAACAAAGGAATGTTAGTACATCATTATTATAGAATATAATATTATTAGGGTTATTAATAATAATAATAACAATAATTTGGCGCTTAAAACATAATGTTCGATGCTTGACCGAGCCTCTCATGCGATTTGTGGTGTTCTGTGTTTTCTTTTTTTTTGCACCAGAAAAGGAAGGCCTAAAGCTTTACATCAACTGCGAACATCAAATGACTTACATGATAAGCCTTTTTGGCATAGACTTGCACTCGGAGGTCTGTCATTAACCGCCGACCTACGACCGCTATTTGATTTTTTTCTTATATAATTTGATGTTTCATGTCCCGCGTAAGATATTCGAACTGGGGCAATAAGGAGGGAGATAGCAAGCCCCACTGCATATTTGGTTATAGCGGGTTATGGATATTTAAAAAAAAAAACCTGTGCATTTATATTATACCTATTTGCTGAAATAACCGTTATAAGCTGTTTGATATATTCTTATAAGTTAGCATCACCTGGTAAATCTCTCACAAATCAATTTTTGTGTTCTGAGGTATTTATGTACATCTTTGATTTCAAAGCAAGGAATATAACTAGTGCCCCGATTATTATAACTTTGTTCACCAATCAGTTGTTTAGGTAACCGAACCGAACCAAAATGTTTAGAATGAATACCGAAATTGATCACCCCATTTCTGTCTGTCCGTTTGCCCGTACATCGGATAACTCGAGTGAATAATTGGGGCATCTCAACGAAACTGAGATTGATCTCAATCAAAGGGAGGCTGCTATTAAAAATAGGTGTATAATAACCACGTTGACATTACGGGGTTTTGTAAGGATCGTCAGAGTGCTATATTTCTATATAAAAGAAAAGGCAGAATTTCGAATATCATAGAGATAGGATGAAAACCACGCTCACCTCTTATATAACGATAACGATTAAAATTCCAAAAATACGATATCTTAACAGCTATTGCATAGAAGATACGATAAGGATATATAACGGGCCTAAAATTGTCTTAAACACTTAAATACTCTATCAATATAATACACTTTGTATACTATTTGCATTTTGAGTCAGTAATCATCAATCAGTTCTATCGGAAGAAGACGGCGGCAACTGCTCGGTCGTTGTCTGGCCAGCGGCTTAATCGCACTGCCCCTCCGTCTCGTTCAAGGAGAAGAAGAAAGGAAGATGATCGATTTAACGACTATTGAAATCACAGATAAAGGCAAACAAAGGAATAATACTAATGTCCCACCCTTTACATATTTTAACAATGCGGAGAACGTATTTGTTGTAGTAGAGTTATTCGGGAACAGTAATGGTTACCGAAAAAATAAATTATTTTTAAAAATCCGTTTAATGATTAATTACCATTATTTCTACTTTTTAATTTCTAATGTCCGGTTACTAATAAAAATTATCAAAAAATGTTAATTTTTTCAACCATTGGAAGTAAAAAAATCAGAACTAATCAAAAATAATCAAAAAACCTAATGCGATTAACTTTTCAGCAAATTTTATTTTTGTTAATTACTATAGATTATTTTTAATTACTTTTTAATTTATTACAATTTAAATATACTACGGAAAATTATAACATACTCAGACAATATGCATAGGTTAGCTATAAAAAGACCTTTCTCGTTCATGAGATGATTCTGCAAACAAAAATATTTTGATTTAAAAGTAGACCAATTTCTTTTCAGCAATCCCTTTAGTGATCTCAATGTATAGAAGTGTTAGATCGAATTCAATCAAGCCAAATCATGAAACAGTTATAGCAAGTTCAAATATGCAGCTAGAGCTCAAAAAAAAAAGCTAATGAAAAACCATCTGCCGCTCAATGAAACTCCAGACATTTCAGCAAAACCCTTTTCGAGAACCCTAGCATGCCTTGTTATACTAACCATAACTATTTTGCCAAACTTTGCACAGAGCTAAAAAGTTCACATATAATTAAAGAGATCGACGTCTAAAAAAGCTTGGCGGCCAAGGAGCTGAAGATAAAGAGATAACTTTTTGTGTTTTTAATTTGTATGGAATTTTGTTGAAAATCTCCTCGTTTTTATGCTAAAAATCATGTAAAGAAAATTAGCAAGGAGATCCTCTCATTTTTACTAGAATCTTATTAAATTCATTAATAAGGAAAACTTTTCACTTTTAAAAGAGCGCTTTTTAATTTCAATTTTACTTTTATCGTTTTAGCATACATATGTACATATGTATGTTCTTGGTGAATAATCTACTTTATATTTTTTTTAGTTTAATATTATAAATTTAATTTTTTCATTTTCAGAAGCCTGATGAGGTGATGTGGTGATCTCCGAAATACCACTTTGAAAAATGGTTGTTTTCTCAATTATTCCCTAATTAAAAGCCTGGTCTCGAGCTCAATAAATTACACTGGTTTCTAACATTTTATTATATAATATTGTATTCTCGCATAGCTTTAGATAAGGGACCATTGATTTGAACATTGGCCCAATAAAGGGTATAAGAGATGCAAAGTCTGCGTTCTGGAGCATTAAAACAAATACTTTCTAAACGATAAAGGAAGTTGATTCCTTTAATACCTTGAATGGAATTGTAGACAAAAGTTAGTGAAAAAGTGGACCTACGACTTCCGAGACTTTTTAGGTTCATCAAAAATGAGACAAGGATAGGTAAAATGGAAAAGGGTTATTAAAGTTCAGGAACCATAGAGAAATTTTGAGAAATACTGTTTGTGTTCGCTCTATTCTTGTTTTCGGTAGTTGAGTCTATGGCTTCCAAACATGAACAGCATATTCTAGATGAGAACAGACGAAACTCGTAAACAAAGTTTTTAACATATATGTAATAGAAAATTTCACACCATTACGACGATAGAAACCAAGAAATGAGTAAGACTTCGCTATACTGAAGTTAATGTGACTATTAAAGTTGAGCTTATCGTCAAAAATGATTCCTAAATTTTTGGTTTCGATAACATATTGCAGACAATGATGATGATAAAAATATGATAATTATGACAATTTTTTATTCGCTCAAAGGACATTTTGAAACTCTTCTTTGTGTTCAAACCTAACTACGACTTCATACGCCATAAATGAGGAACATTAATACCGGAGAAGTACCTTATCCTCAAATCGAAAATTCGCTCAATCCACCTGCATATGGAGTCAGAGGCTCCAACCATATGGAGGGATTGAGTGAAAGCTCTTTTTGTATATCTAGGCAGGCCTAAAGAAATATGAGAATGAATGGGCTCGAAAGGAATACTTCCTACTTTTGGAGAAAACAGATTTCGTTTTATGAAGGTTTTTTTTTATTCATTTTGAATAAACCTTCTGTACTCAATCGGGGGTAAATATCGGAATGTGAAGAAAAAATTACGACATCAAAATAAAGAAAATTTTCTTGGGCGTTTTTTGAGTGTACATGATTATTTATTTGTAAGGAAAATAATTGGAATTTTTGGCCAATTTCGATTGAAAAAGTATGGAAGATGTGTGTGCTACATATAAAAGCATTCTGCAATAGCCATCCGGAAATGAAATCGCATGTGGTAATAGCATGTAGCAAAATTCAAGTCGGCTAAAACCCACCGTGCAAAGTCATTAGTAAAAAAGATTTTACATGCAACAAAATGACTACAGGCGAACGAACATTCATATTCATGTTAATAGAAATTTAATGGAGAAATGTATAATCTCACCCACTACACTCCCTTAACATACACATACACATACACATGCAAATACGTTTTTGTTTTAGCTTAACATTCTAGTGAGAATATGAAACTTTTTCTATTAACGAAAATACAGCAACAGCATCTAAAAAGGAAGACTTTAAATGGAAATTTAATAAAGTAGCGAATTTCTAACAATAGATAGTGAAATACAATGTGTGCGGGTGAGCGGATGTGCACATCTACTTCTTCTACAAAAGTGTATTAAGGCAAAATACTATACCATTTGTAGAAGAGGTTTAAAAAGAGCAGTGTAGTGGAAAATTACTTAAATTTTGAGTTATTGCACATTTGTGAACAACATGACTGTTGACATATCTCCAAAGCCATTAAAGGAAATACCCACATTTCTCCAGAGCATAATGAGGGATGTTTATCGCCCGAAACAGAAGTTTCATCCATTTACTAATGGTTGGAGAAAATCTGTTCTGGTCAGATTAGATTAGATTAGTTAACTGTAGTGTATTTTAGGTATACTTATTCCCCAATAGCACTATCATAATGCCGCTTAGGGTGACATTGTTGTTTCCAAAATATAATCGATAAATTTAACCTTCGTTGCCAGAGCTTCCGAAATTAGACGGGGACTACTTGCCTTTTGCTCAATTTAAACGTAGGGTATTTTTTCTCCTCTTCAATAGGTTAAAATGTTTTAAGAAAAAAATCCTCATAATTTTTTGTTTTTCGTCTGCCTCAATATTATAATTACCTCAGATTTAAACTTGAAATGTTATTTCTTATTCAAAACAACCTACCGCACAAATATGAAAACTTAAGTTATTTACATCTTTTTGTAGACCCCTCTAATAAATTTAAGTGTGTTGGTAATACAATTAGACTTATAACCAGAGACGCGAGATGAAATGAAATGAATAGTTGGTTGGTGTCCTTCAAAATAGTAGATGTGAAAAGAAAAATAAAAAATATTGGTAGTGGGGAAATCAAATTTGTATGGTTTTTTTTGTTTTAATTTTCGACGATTTTTAGTTTATCTTGGCAGATTTTCAGATTTTAGTTGATCTTGGGAGATTTTCAATTGCACCCTGTAAATTCCTTTTATATAAAACATCTTATTTTGAAACTTTAATCAACTCTTCTTTATTTAAATACCTAATATAAATAAAAATAATTTATAACGCTTTAAAATTACACATTTCTCTAATTCAATTAGTCGTAGCAAATATGAATAAATTTTTTGCATGATTATTAAAATACGTAAATTTTTGAAGTAAAACTTCTTTAGCGGGATAAGAGTGACTTTTACATCGCGTAACGCTTAAGTGTAAAAAAACCAAACATACATAACTACTTCGGCAGCACCATATCAATGTGTACCTTGGGAAATATGTAGAACAGTAGCTCAGGTCCATTTGAGGACAAAATCTGAAAGGCTCAGCATAATTTTCGGACTTGATATTTCAAACCAGTTCTGGACTTTCACTAATGCTAGCACTAAGAGCCACTACTACTATTACTATTTTCTACTACTATTTTCTACTACTATTTTCTACTACTATTTTCTACTACTATTTTCTACTACTATTTTTTTCTACTCCTTTTACTACTACTAATTTCTACTATTTTTTTAAATTTTCCTACGAATTACTAATGCTATTATTGCTACCTTCTAATGCTGTTTTTACTAATTCTACTACTAAATCCTACTACTATTTTTACTATTTTCTACTGCTATTAGTAAAATGATACTACGTAGTAGAACTAACTACTATTACTAATACTACTGTTGGTACAAATATTACTTCTATTACTTACAACCACTACTATTATCAAATTTAACTCTCTATCTCTGTAGATTAGGCACGTAAATTTGTTTTTGTAAATTACCTTTATATGAGATGAGGATGTAATTTTCGTCTGACTTCTACAACTTTCGCAACCATTAGCGGAGTTTATGAAAGTTTTTCTACTGTTGGCCAAAAATTCTACGTCTTGTAGCTGTCCTGCGCTAACCTAGCTGATCAAACTCCAATTCGTTCAAGAGCAGCCGACAAGTGGCCATAGGAATCTCGAAAACCTAATTTTTGAGGTTACTTTGTCTGACTAACTCATCTCCTTTACAATTCCTTGGCATATCGCTGTGCCCAAGTGTCCAGATTATTTTGACGAAAAAGTATTCCGAAGCTCGTGAACTGGGACTTAGTTATTCCATAACTTTCGATGAAGCCCTTATTGAACCAAGAGCTCTCATTGCTGATTGGTAATAGTTGGCAGTATGCTTGACCTCCATTACTACATTCACGTTTCGGTCCGTTCTGGAACATGTTCAGCTTCAGTTTAGTCGCACCCCGTAAAACCATTTCTAAAGAAAATGACAGCCCTCTCTAAGGTGTTTTCAAACTAAAGCTTTCTTAAAACTTCTTCGTATGAAAGCCATAGTTCAATATTTGGTTACTTAAGCCTTCGCCAAAAAGATTTTTGGAATTTAGCGTTCTCATATTTTTTTAGTTTGTCACAATTGTAATAAAATATCAGTTCATTTAATTAAATTGAGCTTTTCATAGATGGCAAACCATTTTGCAATATTTGACTCCATTCGTTTGTTGAAATGAATTTAACATTTTACATACAGTACGTGGCAACCTCAGAAATTTTTTTAACAAATATAACGTACTTATTCTAGTCTGTCCAGTCGTCACTACACTCCCTAAATACTTTTCCGTAATTAATTTTTTTTAAGTCTACTTGCTTTGAAGTTCATTAGGGGATATTCCTTTAACTAAATAATTTAATTCAGTTTATTCTTTTAAGCAGGTGGCAACCTCCGCCAAAAGTAATATCAGTACTCATATTTTAATATTTGATTTAACTTATTATAATTTTTTTTATTTTTTTTTGAACAGGTGGCAATCTTCTTCAAAGTTTTTTTGTGATATTACACATTTTTTAAATTTCTAATTTGGCACTCACTTTGTAAAATATCGTTTATATTTTTAAGTTAACTTAATTTGCATTAAAACAGGTGGGAAATGAAGCTCTATTGAGCCTTGCTTATAATAATAGTGGGATTTCATTTAACTTATTGTAATTTTGATTAATTTTTGAACCAGTTGGCAACCCTCTCCGATATTATTTTTGAAATTACACTTCCTTAAAAATTTGAAGCTTTGCACAGATATTGTAAAAAGTTTTAAATTTTTTTAATTAAGTTAATTTGTATATAAATAGGTGGCAACGTTTTTTTAAGTGTTTCAAAAATGAAGCTTTATTGAGCCTTGCTTATAATAATTTCGATTAAGTTTTTAGACAGTTGGCAACCCTTTCCTAAAGTTTTTTCGAAATTAAGTTTTCATAAAAATTTTAGTATCGTAAAGCAAAGTGCCTTTTTGAAGCTAACTTAATTTGCGTTTAAACAGGTGGCAATTTTCTATCACAATCCATTGCTGCAAATCATCTCAATTAAATGCTATGCGATTCCAGAATAAAAAATAAGCCTCCTCACTTGTTGTGTAATTCGTGAGGGTAGGTGGATGATGACAATTCTAAAATGTAGATTTTCCAGATTACCTTTGGACCATACTAATGTACATATGTACATTTTCTCATAATTTTGCTTCTATGTGCGTTTAGATAAATACTTGGGCGCGCCACACGAACCAACAAAACAATAATATCTCATGCAATCGATTGCAATTTTCTACGCTTCACTACCACCTAAGGCATTGAAGTAACTTTTTGTAGAAACGCCAAAACTGAATAAGAACAAAAGAATTATTCTTGAATAAATTTATTTCATACATACAAATCTACTTATGGCCACATCCACTTGCATAAAAATCTACTTAGGTTACTAACACTGCTACATAGGAGTCCCAAATTCATTGCCAATGGTTTAAACTACTCCTAGCACATTAAACACACGAAATTCTGAAAAATCTTATTGAACAGCTCAAATAACTAACTATATACATACATATGTATTTCTATAGATAGAAATGTATTTTATGCAAATAATACTTTATATTTAACTGCCAAGTTATATAATAATATTTAATAGCTTCCGTGTATGTTTTTTTCTATGTTCGCTATGAGAGATTACAGTTGACGCAAAATCAATATTTGGCAATTTTAAACACAAATAATTTATATGTATCTTGTGTGCATATCAGTTTTTACATAAATATCTATAAACACATCATAAAAAGCTCCTTATGCCATTTGGGATTAAAACCGGTGTTGTAGTATTTCAGAAAAACAGACAGCAGCAGAAGAAGAGGGGCGTGGAAATGTTGATCAAAGCTACACATCATAAATAAAAAATAAGAAAAACGATAAACTGACAGAAGATACCTTGTGCTAAGCCACAGTGTGGATTACTTGAATAATATTTTTACGTTTTTATGAAAAAAGTATGTTGCAAAAAATTTCAATGGGCGGTAAATCAGTCGTTATTGGTTAACAGATGATAGTTCTCTATAGAGCCATTGAACGAGCGCGAATATTCAAAGGGATTACGTGTGGTAGCTGAAATTGCATCAGCTTGAATTCTGGCTTCAAATGCGAATTCTGGGCGAAAAATTTTTCTGAACTTAAAATAGAAATTAATACGAATTGTAACTTCCCAAACTTGAAATGAAAATTTCTGAATCTCAAATGGAAATTCTGAATTTTAGTTGTAACTTTCTGAATTTGAATTGTAATTTTCTGAATTTTAAATGCAAATTCTGAGTTAGAACTACAACTCTCCGAATTTGAAATGGCAATTTCTGAATTTGAATTGTAACTTTCTGAACATGAAATGAAAACTTCTGAATCTGAAATGGAAATTCTGAATAAAAATTACAACTTTCTGAACTTGAAATGGAAATTCTGAATTTGAATTGCAATTTTCTGAATCCGAAATGTAATGTAATTGCAATTTTCTGAATATGAGTTGAAAATGGAAATTCAGAATCTGACTTGGAACTTTCTGAACTAAAACTGAAAAAGGTATAGACATGGAGATAGCACTAGCATATGCTAAAGGGTGGTTAAATTTTAAGGGCCGATGTTGATTTTGAATAAAACACAAATTATTTTGGAATTTATTATAATTTCTTTTTATTATGATAATATGGTGTGTTTCAATTATGTATGGAACAAAATATCGGTCAAATGTCCGCCGCGACCTCGCCGGCACACCTCCATCCGATGGTGCAAATTTTCGAAAATAGTGGTAGTTATTAGAAAAAATAGTGGTAGAAATAAGTAAAAATATGGGAAGGACGTAGTAAAAAAAAGTGGAAGAAAGTAATAACAATAATAGTAGAAATTAGTAAAAGTAGAGGTCGAAATTAGGAAAGATGCTGGTTGAAATTATGAAAAATAGTGGTAGAAATTAGAAAAAAAAATAATGGTACAAATTAGTAAAAAAAAAGTGGAAGAAAGTAATAACAAGAATAGCAGAAATTAGTAAAAGTAGAGGTCGAAATTAGGAAAGATGCTGGTTGAAATTATGAAAAATAGTGGTAGAAATTAGAAAAAAAATAATGGTACAAATTAGTAAAAAAAAAGTGGAAGAAAGTAGTAAAAGTAATAGTAGAAATTAGTAAAAATAGTGGATGAAATTAGCAGATCTAGTAGTAATTAGTAAAGCGATTCTGACGCGACTCGTTATGCGATATTCTGGACCAATTTTCGTTACACGATGAAAAAAATCACTGTCGCTAAAGAAGTTTTACTTCAAAAATCCAGTGCTAATTCTAATTCAAAATAGAAGTCCGAATCTCCTCTTCGTCAAGGCGAAACGCTTAAGTCCCACATTTTAACATTTCATATTATCCATATTATTTCTCGTGGGTTTTATGTAATTTTTCAAAATTATTTAGCAAATATGCTTATCAGCATAAGTATATAATATCGCACAGACTTTCTGAAAAGCTCGATTCTGTCACCATTTGTAGGATTAACTTTTCGTCCCACCCTAATACACGATTTAAATAACTTTAAAATCGAATTAGAAACATAGATTTAGAGAATAACGCGCCTCTAGTGCCACCTAGCGTATTAACTTTTTACAAAAGTATTTCTTATCGCGCCGGGAGCGTATCTTCTAACACATCTAGAGGATCAATTTTTTGTAAAGGTATTTCAAAATCAGATAAATTTCTGAACAACATGCCTTTAGCGCCACCGAGCACATTTATAAATAAACAGCACCATACGTTTCCAACATCAGCAATATCGAACAATAAATACGGATTTTCGAAACATCTCGACTCATGCGCCACCTACCGAAACGAACGAAAAGCCATTGATACCACATGATTCGTGTCTAAACGAGACTGTCTGGATTTGTCTCTATATCTATCTGGATTGAATTTTATCGTCCATCCGTACGTTCTTATGCCAAAAAAGGTTTGTTTGCATTTATTTGTGGAGATCCATGTGCATTTATTTTTCAACCAGGCTCGTACTCGCTCCAAACATTGGAATAATCAAGCTTTCTATTTGCGTCGATTTTTTCGCTCGGTCCAAATTTGATTGAAATCCGTTTAACGGCTTTTGAGCCACGTTGTAACAAAGAAAACGGCCTAACAGAATGGATTTGAATAGAATGCTTTATAATAATAATAATAATAATTTGGGGCTTACGCCACACCTTGGTGTTTGACCGAAATTCTCCTACAATTTGTGGTGCGCGTCTTGATATTGTAACGAAAAGAGAGGCTGCCTTTAGAATTAAAAAAAAAAAACATTTTGGTTTGAGAGCTCATAGCAAGAAAAAGGTATTTCTGACGTTTTTTTATTCTGTTTCGTTTATTTATTGCAAAAATTTGCACGTCTTTGCTTTCATATTTCCGTATAAAAATAGGAAGTTTATTTGCATTCAAAAACTTTCACATGAAGTTGGTAATTGCAGTAAGCTAACTTATTTATGTTTGCACTTTGTCTACATACAAATAAATTTATAAATATTATATTGTGTAACACATTATCTCTCTCCCCAGGATTCTGGATACTTAAAAATTTCAACTACTGCTGGCATACCAAATAAAAAATCCAAATTCTACTATCATTCGTTTATTTCCGCGAACATCAACGTGCAAACGGTGATGCCAGCAAATAGAGGAACTTTTTATTTCATTTATTTTTCTCCCACAAATTTTCAAAATGCCAAGAAATTGATTTTTTTTCTAAATGTTTGGTTGACAAACCAACACGTATCTTTAAAACTTCTATTGAGATATAACTTTTACTTGAGATAATGATAATTTAAAAAAATCAGTAATTGAATTTGTGTTGAACTGGAAAAATTACCACTTTTTATGTTATGTTTTTATGTTTTTATGTTTTTAGCTCATTTATCTATAAAAATTACCTACCAAAAAAGATGGAAAAAATCCTTTGATTTGGTATCACTGTATGCATGCATAATGTATTGCGTTGTTTTTGCGTAAGTTATCGTAATACTTAAAACACAATACCGACGAACGGCGAATTTTTGCTCAGTAGAGCGACGACGTCTGCAACGTTTGCCCAAAAATTTCACCCAGTAAAACAAAATTACGGCGACAACGAAAACAACTAAATATAACAAGTCGCAATTCAAATTTTGATTTTCAATTAGTAAAAGGGAGAATAATATATGTTGTGCTGTTATTTAAATATTTCGATTTAAAACCCCTGAGCATATTAAACATATAGGCCGCAATGGATTGTATTTTGCCGCTGTCGCCAGCGACGGCAATAGAAATAAGTCTATCGCTATGAATGTTCGTCGGGCGAAAGTCGTTGTTCGCTTTGGTTGTGTGCATTCTCATATTTAGTTCAGTGTGTTCTAATTTTGACAGCGAAAAATTCGCCACGAAAAATTCGCCGTTCGCCGGTATTGTGTTTTAAGCTTAACACGGATCGCTTGGCTACCACAATTTACAGCGATCGCCATTGTTCGTTTAGTTAATTTTCGACATTTCTAGTGTCATATTCAGAAAAGTTGCATTGTAACAAGTTTATTAGTATAATCTACTAAAAGTCAAAAAGTAATTAAATAAAAACAAAATAATTAGGTAGAATATCCAGTGGCAAATAAAAAAGCAGAAGGAAATTTGTTTCATTGGACTAAGAGGTATAAATAGTGAAATATTAGAAGCTACAGAAGTGGCAGTGCAGCCTGCAATTTCAGGTAAATCTGCAGCAAAGGCTTTCTTTTTTTTAGTGAAGAAAACCTGAGTGATATTTGGGTAAATCAAACTTGCAGCATAATTAACACTTTTATTCCCTTTGAAAATAGATTCGATTTCATGCACGCCGAATAGGACCAATCTGGAGGCGCAGCTGTGCAAGGCAATAATAATAAGGTTATGCGACTAATCAATCAGAACTTTGATCATTTCATTAGTAGCTCAGCCGAAGTAGACAAAAATGAAATAAGCACCAATTCAAAAGTAATTATACAGTGATTTTTTTTACAATATCTGCAATGTATCTTAAGTAAAAAATGATTCTTTATATTTTTATAATAAACAAATTAAAACAAATGTTAATTTTAAACTTTAAACAAAGCTTCGAAAATTCAACAAGTTTAAAAAAATGTTGAGCATTCATTATATGGAAAAAATGCGCAAACACGCTCAGCAAAAAAAATATACCAAAAATTAGCTAGAATTTGATTTTACCTAAAACAATTTCTCTTTAATGTACTGAAATAAATGGCCTACAAAACTACATAGCCAGAATTTACTAAAACCTCTGATTAAGGTATACAATTTCGATGTAAACTTGTTGAATATTTCGAAGCTTTGTATAAAGTTTAAAATTTTAATTGGAATGGATTTTAAAATAAAGAGCAAACTATATTTTTTACAAAAACTTAACGAACTACTTAAGATAAATTGTAAATATTCCAAACTGATTTCACTGTATACTAACTTTCGCTATAAGCGGTATTTATGTATTTATATACATTGGAATGCATAAGAGGCAAGTAGACAGTTAAAGCCGTGGTTTTTGTAGATTGAGCGGGAACTAGTACTGTGTAGAGAGGAACGCATCTTGAACTATTTTTGGGCTAGAGAAATTTGCTGCAGGGATTCGTCCACACACACACACACTCACAAAATGAATTGAGACTTTAACACATCCCATCACAACGGCTACTCACCTATTATGGTTATAAAGATGAGCAAACCCAATACAATGGACATCACAATCATTTTCACCAACGCCACCATCGGATCCTTTGTACCGTTACCGCTGACACCAACACCACCACCCATGATGTCATCCAACGCCTGTTGCTGGTCATGAAACTCATTATGTTCACCTATAAAAACATCGACAATATTGTTGCTACCATTCGGCCCACTAATAGTGGTGCTGTTGAATGTGATGAAACCTCTGCCGCCGTCGCCGCCCTCATCGCCAATGCCCAGCAAGATATTGTTAGTGTTGCTGATATTGCCGCTAGTGCCATTCAATACAATTTGATATGCGCTCGTTTCGTTGATGTCGAACAACATTGATGTAGCATTACTGTAAGCGGGGTTATATGTATTGTAGGTTGGTAGGATTGGTGCATTCAGGTCGGAGGCGCTACCACTATGTACCAAAGGCATGCCAACATCCAGGTCAGTGTAAAAGTTTTGCGCTGTACTCCAAGTGGCGATTGACGGTGAAATTATATCACCAAACATATTGTTGTACAGCTACCGTCGGAGGAGAGGTAGTATTGGTGTTATCGTGATGTGTTGGTTGATGGTATTGGTGTAAGTATCTAATGTATACTCGTTGGTATTGATTGAATTAGGGATGATATTTTACTTGTACTGTTAATGTTTAGTTGTATTGGTATTGCACTGATATTGCTATTGATGATGTTATATAATCTCGTTCTTCTTATTCTTACTAATATAGTTGGCGTTGTTGTTGTTCTTGTTGTTCTTGTTGTCAGTTACGTCAGCTCCTTATGTTGTCTACAAGTTTATTGCTATTGAATTATTATCGTCTCATGGCATTCGTTTGCTTCGCCATCTTTGCTGTTGGATGATTTTCAATGGACAGCATCTGTAAATGAAGGATAAGGGAAGATGATGTAAGTAAGTAACGGATCTTTTTGAAGCAATTGTATAGATAATTGTTCAAAATTCTGAGTAAAGAAATCAATGTAGTTGAAACGTTGCGATTTCGATAGGTGAAACTTAATTCTAGGACCGAGCAGCGGTATCTTTTACGTAGAGAAATTTGAAAGCTTGGTAGTATCGGTTTCTGGTTTCAGTTGAGTGCTGCCAAATTGAACAAAAATGGAGTTTGTTGTCGGAAGATTTGTTACTAATTTCTGAGGAAGATAATAAAAACGCTGCTGCACATTAGTTGGAGCATTGGTGCAACCAAATTTTGCTTGTCTATTTGTTCGGAATATTAGAGTCAGGTGCTCGAAAATTTTGCACGATGATTCTAATAACTTGAACGGACTAACTGCGTTTAAAATGGGATTAGAGGGAGTGATGGGAATCTTCAATCTCTCCATTTCAAGACACCTTACCGACTGCCGGTAATGGGCTTGGTGATCCAAGTTATCGCTAACGAGGCTCTGTCGATTGGGTGACCATCTGGAAAGACGTTAAGATAGTTGAATCAAGTTGAAGGATGGTGAGAAGTAAAATTGGATCTGGCTGGTGACTGGCTGGTACCAGAACCGCTTAATATTCCCTCTCTGTTGAATTTTCCGTTCTTTTCCCGAGGTGCCGTATTGGTCTCTGATTGGACTCTGTGTGTTGGAGACTGTGGAGTGGTTGATAACGTGCGAACGCGAGACTGTACTTGTACTTTTCAATAAATGCTGTGTTCGGGCTGCTCACGGAATGGCTTACGGTGAAAACATCTACCAATAAGACATTGATGAGAAGAAGAAAAGAAAGTTGGAAGTCGAATGATAGTGGTGGCCTTTGCCGCGGCCTCATTGCTTGGGATGGTTACATCCCGCAACTATGCCGTGTTGGGGATGCTGCTGGATTTGCTGTAGTGGTAAGAAAATGGAGTGATTGATGACGGTGGTGGCCTTGGACGTGGGATCTGGCCAGGATTTGAGATTTCTGGATAAGGCTGTCAGCGGGTTCAAAATGAAACGAAGACGGAAAACGAAAAATTAGATTTGCCTGAAGAGGGATGGCAAGAGGTGTTAGAAGAAGATACATCAAGTGAGTTAAATTAGGTGAGTAGAAATTGATGAGATAAGTTTTGAACGCGAACGGTCCAGAGCGATGTGGGTGTTCGGTTGGAGGTGGTGTTGACTTCGGATTCTGTTCGAAGATTGGTCTGGCGCTGCGGGAGGCGGGAGTCCTACGCTGTGATCTAAGTGTAGTGCGGATCGCTGGTGTTTCAGGAGGGCGAGCTAATGACGAGGTTGGGCTCTCTGGGGGCTCCGGCTCCCCGCTTTTGCCGGTTGGACTTTGTGGTTAAGCCGCTGCCAGCCGGTCTATAACATTACTCTGAGCTATAGGTCGCCATTAGTCTGGATAAGGAATGAGAGTTAAACTGGAAGTGGTTTCGGTTACCAAGTCGTTCCTCGGGAAACAGCAAGCCTCTTGGTGAGATTTATCATATGGTGTACGCCTGACCTGCTCATTGGGTATGGCTCTATATGGGGATTTGACCTAAATTCTAGAAGACCTTTGCTCGCCTAGTTTGAATGTAGTTGCAATGCAACCGTGTGCTGGACACAAAATATGGCCTCGGACCCCAAACAAACAAGCAAACAGACTGGGGTGTTGATCAATGGAATATGTTGAGCTTAGGTGTCATGGAATTAAGCCATTCTTTAAGCCATTAGTTTTAAACAATAGAAAAATTGCAGATGTTTTTTTTTGCATTCAAAATGCTCGCAATTTTTAACATCTTATGCGTAGATAAACCGCGAACTAAATACTACTCAATAATAATTTCACTCGCAATTTTTATAGTGTAGCTCAAAATGAACTCAGCTGTATATCTTTCCTATTTGCGCTCGATAAATCACCAACATGGGAAATTACTTAAAGAAAAATAAATGTAAAATATTATAAAAGCAGTTGTTAAAAGAAATGTGCACGTACGTACGTGTATAAAGCCTTCAACTCAGCTGCATCAGATTGAATGTTAAGCATGGCTGACACATAACATCACTATAGGAGTATGGGTGCGTACGAGGCAGTAAGTACCCAGCGAACCAAATGCTCGCAAATAATACGTATTCGGATTGAACTGGGAGACTTAACCTCACAAAACTCTCGTAAGAGAATTCGTTCAGTTTGTGACAGTCAAAGTTTTGTGTGCATTAAGAGCAGAAGATATGTTTAGCTAGCCTTTTTCGATATTTCTGGCGAGCATTTAAAATGTTTACTGTCATATGTTTATGATTTAAAAAAGAATTTAAAAAGTGTTTTTCGTAGTCGATACTTTTATCTAGAGAACAAGCGCACTTCGGGGTCGCTTCAGCTTCCACCAAAATAAACACCATAATTTGTCTGTTTTTGTTTATTTAAAAATTGTATAAAATTTTAGTATTAATATCGCATATCAGCGATATGATTTGCTGTAGTAAAATTGAACGAAATTTTTCATTACAAAAGTGTGTTAAAAAGAGACAGAGTTGTCATTCGTAAAACTTGTTATATCAAATGTTTAACCCTTTAATGAAACGTTGATTTTGAATGCTCAAACTCGTGGTTCGATTTTGTGAAAAGAACAACCCAATCGAGCTAATCTTATGGATGTATGCAATTCCGAGTTGTCGGTTTCAAAGGAATACGTGGCCACAAGATTGAATAATGACTTCAAATAAATGTGCACTTTACTTTAAGAATGCAGATTTTATTTATGGAAAAAACCAACCTTAACAAAAATTAAAATTTCATTAACATTAAGGGTTGCCACAATCCAGTGTAAATGGTCTTGGATTGGCATATATTATTGGATTTGCAAACATTTCATGGATGTACTATGTGTTTTGTTTTCAAAGGAATACGCGGCCACAAGATTGAATAATGACCTCAAATAAAGGTGCTCTTTACTTTAAGAATGCAGATTTATTGGTTAAATGTAGAGAAGGGACAACTTTGACCATCGATTTTAGCTGAAGCAGCATGATATTGAAGCAACTATCTCTTCCGTCTAAGCAGCCGAAGAATAAACAATATATATATTTATATGTTAAGGTATTATTTCACAGTTTAGGGCATGGATCGGATACTTGGGAGGGTGTGTTAATGACCTAAGCACTGGAGCAGCTTACGACGTTCTGTGTTGAGAGAGAAACTGAAGATAGATATCAATGCTTTAAACTGCCTCCCGAAATACCTGTAAGTAGTAACGGGGGTAGGCGGTATAGAGGACAGGCAAGGGGTTTTATTTAGGATTATATAAAAAAAAAATATTGAATCATTACGAAACGAATTGGACAATTTTCTCAATGAACATCTTACAATAATATTAATCAATTTCCCCTCAAATTTGCTGTGCGCGTTTTGATGTTGACCGACAAATTGAGGTATATACCTAGAACTGAACTGCGTACATCAGTTGGACTTTGTGCGAAGTTTTTACATCACAAAAATACACGCGGAGGTTTAGAAAACACTTTTGTATATTTTTTGATGTTACTTACCAGTGGACATTGAGGCACGCGAACCGGAGCCGGAACCGGAACTCCCCGACGCTGAAGGCAGCGTCTCTTCCCAGACAAACCTTGTACCAACAATGCATAGAATGTTTGCGGAGGAGGAGTTGCTTCTCAGTGACGGGGAGTGTGAAGCTGATGTCACCGTCGTAGCTGGAGGGGAGGAAGCGGCTTTCTCGCATGAGAGTGCTGCAAATAAACCTCCATCGCCCTAAATCAGCCTCAGCTGCTCTCCTACGTCGCCTGAGCAAAGGCGACGTTTCGGCGCTACTCATTCAGGAACCTTGGGCGTGCAACTCAAGGGTTTGTGGGCTGAGTGCCAACGGTTTTAAGCTTTTCGCGGAGCGCGGTAAAGGTAAAATTAGAGCCTGTATTCTGGCCGAAGCAGATTTAAATATCTTTCTTTTACCACCTATTTGAGGAGAGGCTAACCAGCGAACCTCTTATTGAACCTAATTGCATCGGGGATCTAGAAAATATGGTGCACGTTTTTACGCTGACCTGCTCAAATGCCCTAGATCAGGCTTGCCCTGAATCTAAACAATGGGGCAAATATAAACCCCATTGGTGGTCACGTGAGTTGGACTCGCTACGTAAATCTTGTAGGAAAACCTTCAACAAAGCCAAAAGACTTAATCTCGAACTGGTATGGCAAGAGTACAAAAAGTCTCTCCAGACCTATAAAAAAGCTTTAAGGGCGGCAAAGAGATCTTCGTGGAGAAACTTCTGCGGCGGCATCGAGGGTGTTTCCGAGACAGCCAGGCTAAGAAAGGTTCTCTCAGGATCCTCTAACCCGATAGGTTTCTTGCAGAAGCAAGACGGTTCCTTGACCTCAACGGGAAAGGAAACCCTTGAACTGCTACTAGACACCCAGTTCCCTGGGAACACAACTGCGGAGGAAAGAATTCCTCCGTTTATTTCTTCCAACCCCGTTAACATACCGGCTTCGGAAGAAAAGGTTAAATGGGCTATCCAAAGCTTTAAGCCATACAAATCTATAGGGCGGATGCGATAATACCTGCTCATCTAATTAAGACACTGGAGGTGTCTGCAAAATGGCTCTCTACTATTTTCAGGGCCTGTTTCAAAATGAATCACATACCGTTGGCATGGAGAAATTTCACAACTGTTTTTATTCCTAAAGCTAGTAAGGCCTCACACACGAATCCAAAGGATCTAAGGCTTATCAGTCTATCATCCTTTGCTCTAAAGGTACTTAAAAGGATTGTTAGTAGCTACCTGTCCGATACCATCGACAGTCGACTACTGTCTAATGACCAGCATGCCTACCGCAAAGGCAAATCTACTGAGACTGCACTCCATAGCTTGGTCGGCTATATTGAGAAGTCTCTCAGTGTCAAGGAGTTCTGTCATGTAGCCTTCCTGGACATTGAAGGCGCCTTCAATAACGTGCTTCCAGAAGCCATAACTGGAGCCGTTAGGGATCTAGGAGCTGAATGCTCACTGGTTGAGTTTATCTGTCAGCTACTCTGTTGCAGAGTAGTACGGGCTAAGCTTGGTGCGAGCGAATTGTCGCGGAACGTGTCGACGGGGACGCCACAAGGAGGTGCCTTATCCCCACTTCTGTGGCACCTCACCGTTAATACGCTACTGCGAGATACGGCATGGGTTGGCGCAAAACTTGTCGCGTACGCTGCTGACGTCGCGATCGCACCCAGGGGAAAGTTTCCGCAGTCATTATGCGAGCTGATGCAACGAGCACTTCGGGAGGTATCCAAGTGGTCCACCCACTGTGGGCTCAGGGTCAGCTCAAGTAAGGTGGAACTCGTACTCTTCACGAGAAGAGATAAAGTGCCTTCGGTGACTCCACCGGTACTAAATGGTATCCGGTTAAGTATTACTACAAGTGCAAAATTTCTAGGCGTTGTTTTAGATAGGAAGTTGAACTGGAAAGTGAACCTGGTTCAACGTCATGAAAAGGCTTTCATAGTCCTCTGCACATGTAAGAGGGCCATAGGCAGGAAATGGGGTCTTAATCCCCGGATCTGTGGGTAGATCTCCGCAGCGGTCGTCAGACCAATTCTCCAATATGGGGTGATCGTATGGTGGCCTGCATTAGATAAAGAGGTTAACCTCAGGATACTCACCAGACCTCCTTCCTTTAGATTTGGTCGGACAACAGGTGGAAGCGATGACTGCCTTGCGACTAAGAGAGACATCCCAGTGGCACCCTGAATGCCAAGGGCACTCTAGTATTTTGAACAAGTTGTGCTCTATTCCGAGCAGCACGGACCGGTGTGCTTGGACATCGGTTTCTGAAAGTAACTTTATTACACGAAATTCAAGCAGGAAGGAGGGGAAACTTGAGTTTCATCCTCCACCTGATAGCATTGTCATCTATACAGATGGCTCGAAACTCGATAATAAGGTAGGAGGGGGTGTTTTCTCACGAAACCCTCTCCTGCAAATTTCCTTTAGGTTACCACTGCAGTGTCTTCCAGGCTGAGGTCTCAGCTATCATGGAAGCGGTGAAGAAGATAGGGACCGGGATTATAGGAAGAGACATCTTCATTTTTAGTGACAGCCAGTCTGCAATCAGAGCTCTGAGCTCTTTCGCGTTTAACTCGAACATCGCGCTGCACTGCCGCCTATCTCTACAGGAGATGGCCAAGCAGAACAGACTATACCTCATTTGGGTCCCTGGTCACCGGGACATAGAGGGAAACTGCATGGTAGGCGGACTGGCAAGACAAGTTACGACCAAGTAGATTCTTCAGGATAAAGCACGTATTGGTATGCCGTTTGCCACTTTCAAACTGCTACTCAGAGATTGTACATATAAAAAGCAGACAAAAGATGGAGGCAAAATACAGCCTGTCGAACCTCAAGGCAGGCGTGGCCTAAATAGGCTCGGAAACGATTGCGCAGCGTTCTCTCTCTAAGAAGGGAAACAACTTCGAACGTGATCGGGGCTCTAACAGGGCACTGTCGAAGATGCTGTAGGAGCTGCAAGAATGACGAGGAAGAGGAAACGATCTTGCATTTACTGTGTAAGTGTCCTGCACTGTGTAAAAGCAGAATGCGATATCTGGGATCACCGTTTCTGGATGACCTTAGTGAGGTTTCAAGCACCGAGGTAAATTGTCTGTTGAAGTTCATCAATGAGGCAAAATGGTTTGGTGAGGGGTAATTTCTTCTTGGATGGTACACAAATTTTTCTTTGTGGTAACACAATGGGCCTAATACTGGCCTAAGTGAGCCGCTGCAGGCGGCTGCCACTCCAACCTAACCTACCCCGCCGCATGAGATTTGAACTCGGGATACACCCCTAGGACGCACGCACACGCTGCGCACCCCGCCGCCCAATTAACAAGAAATTTTGACATTTTTGACTACTGGTTTTAAAGCCCATATAATCAGTTGAGAAAAATAGCTTTAAAATATCTGAATGTTTCTCTATCGAATCTGTCTATATAGTTACCAATTATTCAGTTTTGCAGGACAGCTTTGTATCGATATACGGAATCGGATGTAAGGTGTAAATATCGCCAGGTTTTAATTTTTGTGTTACATTATAAAGTTAATCAATTTTCGAGCTTAAAAATATAAGTTTTTGATTTCTATTTTTACAAAAATATGTATGCATGTTTAGATGTGATTTCTATTAAAGTCTATAAAAGGAACCGAAATCAATATATGACATATTTTATTTCAAAACTAAAAGCTGTTGATAGTAAAATAAAACTAAGGATATTGAAACAGCTCCGGACACTTGATGTCTATGCAGGACTGCCCACAATATTGAGGCAGGTATGTTTTGTGTGCTAAGGGATATTCATCCTTTCCTTTTATGCTTGAAACACAACAGCAGTGAACTGCGAATTTTTCGTCGCTGGTATTGCGTTTCAAGTATATATTGTAATGAGGGATCCAGAATAATAATTATTTGACCATAATGTTTTAAAAAAGGCATCCAAATTTCGATAAGAGTTATACAAGTCTTTTGATAGTAATTATGATTTAGATAAATTTTTTAAGTTCTCGATATTTATCAATTTGAATAAATGGCTTTTCATAATAATTATGAGGGAGATCAATTTTTCAAATCAACAGAAGCTATTATTTTGAGACTTATACGGGTTTTTCAATAGGGGCGCTACAAAAGTAGACCGATCGTGACAGCAAACGACACCATATTTTGTCCCGCTCTTTTGACATTTCTCTTAAGTAAGGTTTTCCATTTCATCATGGAAAGATATACGATCCAACAACGAGTCGAAATTATTAAAATTTACTACCGAAATTAGGAGTCAATGGCCTCAACTTTAAGGGCGCTACGTCCAATTTATGGTCGTCGTCATTTCTGACTGAATGGCTTCGTCAATAAGCAAAATATGCGTTATTGGACGGGCAGCAATCCACACGTACTCCATGAGTCCACATTGCATCCCGAAAAAATTACGGTTTGGTGCGGTTTATGGGCCGGCGGCGTCATTGGGCCGTACTTCTTCCATGGTGATCAAGACCGGCACGTTACTGTGAATGGAAATCGCTACCGCTCAACGATAACCGAATATTTTTGGCCCGAATTGGATGATATGGACAATGGAGGACAACATGTGCGCCACAAGCCACACAGCGAATGCCACAATCGATTTATTGAAAACCAAGTTTGGTGAACGTGTTATCTCACGAAATGGCCAAGTCAATTGGCCGCCTCGGTCGTGCGTTTTGACGCCGTTAGACTATTTCCTGTGGGGCGACGTCAAGTCTATGGTCTATGCCAACAAGCCAGCAACGATTGATGAACTTCGTACGAATGTCGAAAGTGAAATTGCAGCAGTATCGGCCGATTTATGCTTGAACACCGTCGAAAATTGGGCGTTTTCGTCGTGGTGCCCATGCAAAAGAAATCGAGTTCCATACATAATGGCATCGAATGTACTCTCACAGGAATAAAGAATTTAATTCATATCCCAAACCGTTTTTGTTTTATTTAAAAAAACTTTTGTGCCTTCCTATTGCAAGACCCGATATATGTATGTATTTGAATATTTCACAAAACTGATGTGTATTTTGATTAAATTTGTCAAATTGATGACAACCCTCTCTCAAACTTATAATATAATAATACACCAAATATACTTTACCACCAATTCTCATATCTACTAAGTATAAATGCAAGATATCATAAAAATTGGTCAACCTATTTCGCAGGACTTCGACCACAAACACCGTGATACGAGATTTTTATATATCAGATTAAAAACAAAAATTTAGAATAAGTCGTAATAACTGGCAATTTTGATCGGTCAGTACGTCTCGTGTTAATATAGATTCTGGCTCTTGCACTCGCATTATTATCGCATAAAGCTCAAGGTACAAAGTTTGCCTGTGAATATTTTGCTATAGACATTTTCCCAATTTCTTTGCGCACATGGGAGCTAATTTGTGAACATTCTGCTAGGCGCTCACTAAATGCTCGCTTGGTGGTTCGTTGGGTATTCGCATTTGTTCCATGGATTTGTTTTTAGTGTTTTGACACTGTGCCGCCGCAGGGTGACATTTTAATATCCCGAGTGCATATTATGTGCGCTTTTTATGTGCAACACACTTAAAAAGATATCAACCCGTAGTCACTGCCATAAATGCAACAACAACTTAAAGTTTGACGATGGTAAAAGGAATAGCGGAGTGTTGGTATGCAATAATGCAGAAAGTTCAAATCAGTTTACAACTTAGGGAAAATTTTTATAAAGTGTTGGTATTAGTTATGTTTGCTTAATAGAAAATAAAATCAATTTAATTAAATACCATGTTTTCATTAGATGCGATATAGAATTCTTTCAAACTCGGAACATACAGATTGAAAAACTTTCAAAGATGCAAAAAATGTGGTAGTCTTATAAGCTGCTGCCAAATATCTAATAATAATAACTCCATAGCTTGACGCTTGGCCGCACATCTCTTAAATTTTTTGGTGTGTGTCTTGATTTTTGTGAGATACTTTTTCATGGGCAACGGTTATTAAAAAAAAAACCTCTTCCACCATCAGCCATCAGCTCCTCTGGTATGAGAATGTTGAATAACTTTTGAAAGGAACACTGAATTGCAAAATATGGTAGTTTTTTTAAATTATGTAGGTCAACCTTCTAAAATTTATGTGGACTACTTTTTAAAAATAACATCGATTAAATCGCCACCTTTATCGACCCCCGCAAACTGTGGTCTTTTTCGGGCATTTTCCGTCACTTCTTCTAGCATCTCGGCCAGTATGGTAGCTATTTTTGCACGAATATTGGTACTGAGCTCGGCAAATGCTACTCAGCTTGATGGCGCAAAATGTACCGTTTGAATAACCCCACCAAGAGAAGTCTGGTGAAGATTAAATTGAGAGATCTTGGTGGCCAGTCAATATCGCAGTCAGACCTTTTTCATGCATATTTGGCCACACAAAATGTCTCAATCTCTACCGATATCGTTTACGATCGCCTGCTTCGCATTTCTTAAAGAAAAATGGTCCAATGTTGGCTTTAGCCCACACCCCAGCCCAAACAGTCACTCAGTCACTTTATAATCATGTAATGGTGTTTCATGGATCTCGTGAAGACTTTCTGTCTCACAAGTGTGTCAATTTGATTTATTAATACTGCCTGAAAAATGAAATGTACCACGTCGGTCATTAAAGCTCGCATTCAAATGTCTGGAATGGTTTCCATCATTTGGCCGATTGTTTCGGCGCGTGCATTTGAAAAGAAGCGGTCAATGAATAAAATTATGATGGTTTGAAGTTTTCAAATCAATTGACGAATGGCGAAGTTATTCAGAGTGTACACACCGGAGAACAGACGGCACACCCTGTATAATATTTCGAAATTACTTGCGCCGGCCAGGATGCGCACCCGGGACAAACTGAATGAAGCGCGCACATGTTACACACTCGGATACGACGGCCACGGCGGATAATATCCAGACTCGCAATTAATGAAACTAATGCCTGAATGGGTGATATCTCTTGCAAGGTTTTAATTGTCTGCATTGAACGGAAAACTATGGTCTTGTGGCAACGATGTGGGCCAGATGATGGCCCTACGAATTAATTTTCACTCATTCTCAGTCATTTAAATGAAGTTATTCACAAGAGGCGGCCACCATCGGCGAGTGCATAGAGAAGTGAGAATCTCGGCCAGCGCACGGAGACGATCAAATAACTTGATCAGTCATTGCGTATGTGTGAGTAAGATTCGATGGTGTCTTGCCCGCAGAATTCAAATAAACACGACAATCACCACTTTATATTTTTTGTTCGTAACTAGTATAAATTTTCGTTTAAATTTTGTTAAAAAAATTAAAATTAAAAGCATAAGTGCAGAGTAAAAAAATAGTAAAATGAGAAAAGAAAAAAACAAGTAAAGAGAGCAACAAGCAAGAAGTGGGTGTAGGTTTTGTTCGATTTCTATAAGTTGCGAAATAATGCTCACTGGACTGAATTGAAAAATGTGAACCGAATTTAGTACAATTTGATAATTCAAACCAATCCTATACATCAAATTTGAGAAAATTTTCTTTACAGAAATATCATACGCTTTTGATTCTCGCAAAATGCTGTGGGTGTGGTTACTACTCGATTTCATACATTTTTAATACGTACCTATCTTGTGGTAAATTTAAAGCTATATACTAAATACAGTTTCGCTTAAGTCAATATCCGGATCCACATGCCGCAAGATACTACAAGGCAAATTAAACTAAATTTAACCCAGTACAGTGGAGCATTTAACAGAGCCAGAGGTTATTACCTACCAAGAAAAAAAGTTTGACAAATAAATACCCCTGTTTTAAAGTGCTGTTAAGTTAACCAATCAATAAATTCAGTGAAATTCGATTGAACGCAAAGCAAACCGGATAAACAACTTCTGAATCGACTCCAATCTAGCGATGAAGCGATACTTCTAAATACAAGTACACATTTTCTAGAGATACCGAGTACATTGATATCGTTACTTTTATAACGAGTGTTGAGTAGATATCGAATGAAATATATGTAAATGCTAGTGTCGAAACTTGGTCAAATGACAATTTTACGAGTATCGAGTTAATTTTTTTAAATGAATAATATTTCAATTCTTAAAGTGTGATGCAGGACCTCCTAAGAAAATGAGGAAAAAAATTACCTTATTCCTTGTGTCAAAAAAGTAGTATCAAACAAGTTTTGGAGTTTGATATTTGTCACTTTTTCTTTAAGAAATAAAAGAAGGCATATAAGTATTTCTATGGTGAACCTGGCTTTTCTTGTGTTCGTTTTTCACAAACAAGTTTAGAAAACTATAATAGTCCGCTTTCAAGGAAAAAATCGGATCAAAATGCTGGCAAATTACTGCTGGCTGATACTTCAGTATTTTATGTAATCGTTTATAAGTCGGTACATATGTATGTATGTAAGATGGCAACACTGGGCAGCGGTCACGAGTAGCAACGGGGTGTAAATGAATCGTCGGTAGCTGAGAACGAGAAGAGTTGAAGTTGGTTTTTTCGCCGAGGAGGTCGCGCCAAGTTTTCTGTCTACGATTATTCAGTTGCCGCATTTTATCTAATAAATCTCTTTAAACTATTACATACATCAACTACAATTATACTATTTTAAACTAATAAAAACCATCAGTTTTTACATGGGGGCTCAACCTTTTTGAACGTACGCATTCGAAGTTTGAATATAATGTTTCATTCTGCGGAAAAGCAGAAGCTGGCGAAGATAAGTAAAAGCAGAGCTGCAGAACAACGCGACAATCGAGCAGAGAAACGTTTGAAAGCGATTGAAGCATTAACCGAAGCCGATAACTACAGCGAAAATACCGCAGAAGCAGAAATAGCAGACAGCGAAGAGTTCAAGAGAAATACAGAGGCGTTAACAGCAGTGAAATCAGCAGAAATAAAGCAGTTCAACGCAGTCAGCGGCGAAACCGAAAATAAAAGCGGCAAAACAGTTGAAGCATCAGTGGCAGAGGTTGCAGCAGCAGTGGAAGCAACAGCAGAGCAAGCAGAATATTTGGAAGCAGCGAACGCAGAAGCAGAGGCCTACGAGGGTGAAAGAGAAATGGCAACTAACAGAGGTAGCAGCGATTTCAGCGAAGTGCTCAGAGCGTTAACCCAAAGTATCGAGCAAAGCAGCAGGAATAACGTAACAGTGGATAGTTTTGCGAAAGTAGGGCCAGAGTATGATGGCACATCAATACCCGTGCGTCAATGGCTCAACAATTTCAACGAAAATGCAGAGGCATACGGATTAAGCGCAAAACAGAAGTACGTGAATGCGCGCAATAAGATGAAAGGGACGGCAAAATTGTTGCTGGAAACAGTGACGGTGTCAACCTACGAATCGTTATGCGAAATCTTAATAGAAGAATTTGACAGAAAGCTGAGCAGCAACGAAGTGCATAAAATGCTGAGAGAAAGACAAAAGAAGCAATCGGAGAATTTCCACGAATACGTTTTGAATATGCGAAAAATTGCTGCTTTGGGGAGTGTTGATGACGAATCGGTCATAAAATATATCGCCGATGGGTTGCATTTGCGTGATGACTTAAAATATCCACTATACAGTGCATCTACGTTTAGGGAATTGATTAAACGGTTCGACTTAGTAGAGTCGTTGGGAAAAAGCAGCACATCAGGTAAACGTCAACAGGTAGCACAATACGAAATGGGGCAAAACAAAAAAGAGCAAAGTGAAAAAGCGCATGCAGTAAAACACTGCTTCAATTGCGGCTCGGCACAGCACAAGCGAGCTGATTGTAAAGAACCGACCAAGTGCTTTAAATGTAATGGGTCGGGGCACATGTCAAAAGATTGTGCAGAAGCTAGGAAGAACGTTAATGTGGTAAGCCAAAATCGAACTAAACTTATGAAAATAAATGACAAGAACATTTCATGCCTTGTTGATACTGGGGCTGATGCATCGCTGATGCGCAAGAGCAAATATGAAGAACGGTTTAACGATTGCGCAATGCATAAAAGTTATGCAAAGCTATACGGGTTGGGGAATGTTGCGACGTCAGTCTTGGGCAAATTTGAGGCGCAGGTTGAAGTAGATGGCCTGAGAGTACGACACACATTTCTAGTAGTTCCTGATGCAAAGATGAATGTAGATGCGATTGTGGGATTCGATTTTTTGCAAAAGTTTACGGTCGTTTTGAATGCGGAAGAATATAAATTTATGCAATCATCCGAATGTGCCAATGAAGTGCAGTCCCAATACAATATTTATAATGTAGTTGATAATAAGGTCGACATGGATGTAGATCCGCAATATAAAGCAGTAGTTACGCAGTTGATTGAGAATTATAAACCATTGAATGTCCAGTCGAATTGTCCAGTAAAGCTTAGCATCATACCAAGTGGTAAAGATATTTCATTTTGCGAGAGTCCTAGTCGATTGTCGATGTCACAGCAAGAAGTTGTAAAGAAGCAGGTTGACGAATGGTTAAAGCAAGGCGTAGTGCGTGAGTCCAATTCAGATGTTGCTAGCAAGGTAGTGTTAGCGAAAAAGAAGGACGGTTCGTTCAGGCTATGCGTAGACTTTCGAAAACTAAATGGTTTGGTTTTGAAAGATAGATTTCCTGTGCCTATTATAGATGAAGTTATTGAAAAATTACAGGGGGCAAAATGCTATACCGTCATGGATTTGAAAAATGGTTTCTTCCACGTTGATGTTGAGGAACAAAGCCGCAAATACACTGCGTTTGTGACCAGGGAAGGCCTTTTTGAATTCAATAAAGCGCCCTTTGGGTTCTGCAACTCACCAGCGGTATTCGCACGGTTTGTAAAATATGTTTTCAGACAGTTGGTTAATGAAGGCTTAATGGAGATGTACGTGGATGACATCGTGGTGTTCGGGCAGTCGGCTGAACATTGTTTAGAGAACATGCGAAGAGTATTGGCGCAGGCGCAGAAATTCGGGTTGCAGATGAATTGGGCAAAATGTAAATTTTTAAAGAAGAAGATTGTTTTTCTTGGTCATGAAATCGAAGACGGATTTGTATGGCCTGGACAAGAAAAAATTAAAGCGGTGAAAAATTTTCCTGTACCAAAGAACGTGAGAGGAATACAAGCTTTTCTCGGGCTGACGGGGTATTTTCGTAGGTTTGTACGGGATTATGCAATACTAGCTAGACCGTTAACCCAACTACTTAAAAAAGACGTCGTATTCAAGATTGAGACTGAAGAGTTGCTATCAATTGAAAAATTGAAGTTGGCATTGATGCAAGAGCCGGTTTTGAAAATTTTTAATTACAATGCAAAGACACAGCTACACGTAGATGCATCCAAGTATGGATTTGGTGCAACACTGTTGCAATTGAATGACGGTAAGTGGCATCCGGTATATTTTTACAGCAGAAAGACTACAACGCAAGAGGAAGCGTTGCATAGTTACATTTTGGAAGTAAAGGCCGCTTATTTAGCAACAAAGAAGTTGCGTCACTATCTATTAGGTATATCGTTTGATTTGGTAACCGATTGCGCAGCATTCAAGCAGACGGCAAGCAAGAAAGACGTACCTCGGCAAGTCGTTCAATGGCTTATATACCTGCAGGATTTTTCGGTCAATATTGAACATCGCGCAGGCAGCAGAATGCGGCACGTAGATAGCCTAAGTCGGTACCCTGTTATGGTTATAACGTCAGAGATACATGCACAGTTTCGAAGGGCACAGCAAAAAGATGATCAGTTGGCAGCAGTTACTGAGATCTTAAAACGTAATGAGTATGCAGATTACAAAATTAAGAATAAATTAATTTACAAACAGGTTGATGGCCAGGATTTGTTAGCCGTACCTAAAAGTATGGAACTAGAAATCATCAGAAATGCACACAATTTTGGTCACATGGGAGTGCAAAAGACAATGCACGCAATAAAGCAAGAGTATTATATACCGCAGTTGGAGCGAAAATTAAAACAAGTCATTTCAAACTGCATACATTGCATAAAGCATAACCGTAAGTTAGGTCGACAGGAAGATTTCTTGCACTGTGTCGACAAGGGTGACACGCCGCTTTCCACTCTACACGTCGATCATTTAGGAACGTTGGACGTTACGTCAAAGTGTTACAAATATATATTTGCGGCTGTGGATGGCTTTTCCAAATTCATTTGGCTCTACCCGACAAAAACAACTGAGTCGTTAGAGGTCTTGAGGCACTTAGAGTCATGGGTAGCGATTTTTGGAAGTCCGGAGCGAATTGTCAGTGATAAGGGCGGAGCGTTCACTTCAAAAGTATTTAAAGAATTTTGCGAAAAGCATACAATTGAGCATGTCGAAACAACAGCCGGGGTCCCAAGGGGTAACGGCCAAATAGAAAGGGTTAACAGAGTCATTCTTTCTGTTTTGGCAAAGGTATCAGCAGCAGAGCCAGCTAAATGGTATAAACACATATCAACGGTGCAGCGAGTAATCAACGCGCATGTACACTCCTCAACGAAGTTCACTCCGTTTGAAGTTTTGTTTGGGGTGAAGATGCGCAATGAGGCAGACACAAATTTACTTAACATTATACAAGAAGAATTAGTGACGGGTTTGCAAGACGAACGCAACAAAATCAGACAAGAGGTCAGAGAACACATACTAAAAGCGCAGGAGACCTACAAGAGGAATTTTGACAAATCACGGAAGGGGCAGCAGTGCTATCATTTAAACGATTTAGTTGCCATTAGAGTAACGCAGTTTGTAACTGGTAAAAAATTGGCGAATAAGTACATTGGTCCTTACGAAATCATCAAGGTGAAACAGAATGGAAGATACGACGTGCAAAAAGCTGCTGACTTTCAAGGTCCAAAGCAAACGTCTACAAGCGCAGACAACATGAAGCTTTGGCGGTTCATTCAATGTGATGAAGAGTTTGACGAAAGTGAAGAAGATGATAATGCGGAATCATCTGGGGCAGATGAGTTACAGGATGGCCGAGTGTAAGATGGCAACACTGGGCAGCGGTCACGAGTAGCAACGGGGTGTAAATGAATCGTCGGTAGCTGAGAACGAGAAGAGTTGAAGTTGGTTTTTTCGCCGAGGAGGTCGCGCCAAGTTTTCTGTCTACGATTATTCAGTTGCCGCATTTTATCTAATAAATCTCTTTAAACTATTACATACATCAACTACAATTATACTATTTTAAACTAATAAAAACCATCAGTTTTTACATGTATATCTATCTTTCTGTTTTGTTTTTCAAAGTTTTCAATGAAACCGAGAATTATAATTGCAGTTTCGTTTTTTTTTTTTAGTTTCACTCTTTGAAGTAAATGTCATAATGTCATAACCCTTCAGTTAATTCTGAACGATGATACCAAGGCGAATTCATACAAGGTGGTGTGAAGAAACAGCTGAGTTTTACTTTTTTTTCAATTCGGCGAAGCGGGTGTAATGTCAAACTAGTTTTGTTTGTTTACATTCTAATTTGTGTGTTTACATTCTAATTCAGATTTTGACATAACTCCCGCTCAAGGCGCAACAACAAAATACATACGTTTTTTCTTGCTACCACCTGGTATGAATTCGCCTTGGATGATACCATATATTTCTCAGAATAGAAAGTTCTTGTCAGAAAATGACTTACATGCAAATGTTTTCTTGTAAAATTCTAAAAAGGAGCTACCAAAGTTGAAAATTTAAGATTGCAAATTTTTTTTCTGATCAAAACTATTTTCGCGAAAGTCATTATTGATCTAAAAGTGCCAAAATTTTTATTTTAAAAGATATAACAAACGCTAAAAAGCAAAAAAATTAAAAGAAAGCAAGTTCGTTGACGAAATTGTTATTTTATGAATAAGTCACGAATTTGAGGGTGTTTGGAAATTTTCAAAACGCATTTTTGGGATTCACACGATCATATCTACGACCTCGACTAGGTCATTTGTAAAGAATATTTTCTGTGTAGCACAGTGTAATTATATTATGTAGGAGTGACTCATGTACGGATAACACAAAGTGGACAAACCTATGTACTAACTGCTAAGAAATGTAGCCCTACTGACTTGACGCAAATCCATCTTGACGAAGTAGATGAAACGTTGACTACAAACACAACGAACGGAACAATTGTCAGTTGTCAGCTGTTTTATTGAATAAGAGACGCATTTACTTTATTGTAACATTCATTTCATATAAAAGAAAGACTTTGCGTTTTATTTCCCTACATATTATATAAATTTTTTTTTTAGATATCAGTTTCATATTTAAAATTTTTATTTTATTTCCCGAGATTGTATCGAGAATTTGATTTCTAGATTAATGTCGAGTAATATAATCCTAAGAAATTTTCGTGTTTCCCAGAGAGAGAGAGAGAAAGGCGACCAGGCCAGGCGACGTCAAACTTGCAATGCCCTTAGCAAACGAATCTGACGGAAACAACTTGATTTTGCTGCCAAGCGGACATAGCATAACGATTGTTTATATAACATATATTTGTGAAAATTTTTGCAATTAACCTATGTACATATATATTTATTTAAGTATGTAAAAATATAGTTCATTATTGTTTGCTTGCATAAAAAAAAAACAATGCCGCAAACATGAAAGTATTAGAAGTCGAGCAACAGCCAATAATATGTAGAAGCAATGAATAGAGACAGTGGGTACGTCATAACACACATACCTAGTACATATCATACGCATTTATAAACACTAGAGGTGTTCTTATTTTGGAAAATCGAAAATGTGCTGGCTTTTTTTTCTTCCAGCGCCTAAAAAAAATCAAATATACTTTGTACTCATTTAATAATAAACAGTTTTTTATTTGATACTGAATGAACACGATTTTAATTACAAAAACTATTTTAAGTGAAATCTAATTAAATCTCAATCTAATTATTTGCGTGAAAATTTTTGAATACTAAATTGGGCAATAATCTTCGTTTTTTTTGTTTATCTGAAATTTTTTGAATGCGTAATTCGTTAAAAATCTTCATTTTATTTTTAACAAAAAAAAACGAACTTTCAACACGTATTAATATAATTTTTGTTTGTTGTAATTTTACTAATAAAAGCCTACAGTCAATTCAAATTGCTTATACAAAAATCTCTGCTTCTTTATATTTAGTGGCAGATAATCTAGAAAATAATTTGATGAGAATTGTGGTGACTCCCGAAGTATCAGCTACAATTTTGGTTGTAATATAAATAAATCTGTAATTTTGTGACTAAATTAACTATAAATTGCAAGCTTAATATTGAAAGTAAATGTTGTTAATTTTCTGGCTATTAGGCTTTTACAATGCAACAAAAAAAAATAGTTATTTCATTTTCTATACACAATAATCCGAAACACTCCCCATACAAAAAACAGGTATTATTTTTTCATAATAATAATAAAAACAATTTGGCGCTTACATTATAACTTAATGTATGATCGAACTTCTCCTATAATTGGTGGTGTGTGTTTTGGTGTTGTAACCCAAATTGAGGGACCTCCATTTTTACGCGCACTCCGAACGGCAAGTGATTTTTGTGAAAAGTTTTTTATGGCAGAAATACACTCGGAGAAAATTGCCACTGGGTGCCGAGGGGCGACCGCTATTAGAAAAAAACTTTCAATATTCTCCGACTTGCCTCAGCCCAGATTTGAACCTAAGTCCTACCGAATAAAGGGCGCACACGGTACGAATTAGGCTACGGCAGCTGGCCACTGGTTTTTCATAGGAATTATCAAATTCACTATATGTAAGATATAAACCAAAACATTTCGCAAAAAATTAAGATTTTCGTGACCTTTTCCGATCTAAACGTGACGTTTTTTTTTGGTAAATAAATACAGTTAGTAAAAATATTTTTGCAAAGGCATTTCCTCATATAATAGAACAGTTAAAGCTTATGTACCTTGACCAAATATAAATTAAATTTCAGCGGAATCATAATAATGCAATTTTTATTTGCAAAGGAATTAAAGGGTAAGAAAATACATTTCTAATAATGTATTACTAAATTCGAAATTTTGACTGATTGATTCAAGTTTTTCTAAAACTAAATATTATTATGATTCCGATGCAGAAATATTTAATTAATTTTGTACAGAATTTTTGAGCTTAAACTGTTTTATGACCTAAGAGGATTTATTTGAAGAAATAATTAAAAATATTTAATGTTCTTACGAAATATTTTGGTTGATCTTTTAAAATATTACGAATTTTATAATTCCGATGGAAAACCAGTACCCGTTGGTTTTTTGTTGGATGGAGTGGTGATCCAAAATGTAAATATTCTTAAAATAATGAAAAAAAAATAAATATCACACTCTTTTGCTTTTCGAAATTGTTTTATTTAAAAAAAAAAAAATAATTGCAAAGCAGATTAAGTTGCACACCCCTCTTCTTTCTTATTCTCAGAAGAGTCATTACTGTTTTTCTATTGTAATTAAAAAAATTGTTGTATTTTAAAGCATCAAACAAAATATTTCGGAACAATATCAAGATTTACGTGAACTGGGGAGATTTGAAATAATCTCCAAAAATTAAGTTTTTTATCTAATCTCAAAATATCTGGATACAAATATTTAGAAATTTGGTCTTAAAACATAATAGGTTTTATAATTCCGGTAGCAAGTAGAATTGCATGGTTTTTGGTTTTTGACTGTAAATTATGTAATCAAATTTAAACGAGCAATACCATGTGGTTATTGTAACACAACACATAATTTTGTAATATTTTATTAGTCAAAGCATTTTTTATTCTGTATGAAAAAGGCACAATGATCAGGTAGTGGCTAAATTAGTTTTGTTCATTTAAAGAAGACGTAGAAGTGTTAAACTTTGCTTATGTTTCAAATTTGATAGTAATATTGATAGTTTTGTATCACAATTAAATTAACTAACTATACACGGATAATTTCTCTCTAGTTCATTTCACCAATAATTTACATGACCAATTTTTTGAATTTTCAAAAATTACTTTTATGAAGGGTGTAGTTTCTGTCCGATTTAAAAAGTTTTGGGGTTGTAGCTGAACAAGACTAAGTGCCATTACATGTACTAGATTTGATGGCCCAATTTTTCATAAATTAAAAAAAATGCACTTAAAAAAAATACACTTTGAATGCCATTTTTGAGAAAGGGATAAAAAATTCATTCGGTACACTCCGCAAAGACCAGAAAATCCGACATAAAGTCGAAGCCGTATAATAGGTTAGGTTGATCTGGTAGGTCCCTCAGCGCGAACTGACTTTGGCATATAAAAAGAGTCTATTGTGATAACCCTTATTGTTCGAACGGAAACGTACACTGAAACCGAAAGGTTAACTGAAGAAACTCAGAGTACCCAAAAATTTCGCAAGCTACTGCTTTCCATACGTGGGAACTGTTTTGAGATGTTAATGAAGTGAGAGCCTAGGTATTTAAACCTCAGGCTCGAACAGGTAGCGCCGCTGAGTAGAAAGTGAAAAGATAATTCCACCTCGTCATCATCCAAACAGTTGCGACAGGGGTGTTGGTGACTATATTTAGCCTAACCGAATGACTACCTATCGGACAATATCCAGTTAGCACTCCCTTGAGAACAGAGAGTTGGCGTTTTTTTAGCGACCGGAGCTTCTTCGAACGCACACAGGTTTACCATCGGCAAGAAGGTTTTTGCCATTCTGCTTGTCGTGATGTTTGGCCAACGCTCGCTGAGCCAACATAGAACCCATGTGTCGAATAAAAGTTCGTAGGTGTAGTTTACTGCAATATCGCTATAGCTCGGCACTCTAATCAGTCCGATATGAAAGTATTCAGAGGCGGCTGAGATGGAAGTCAGGCACTTCTCGATTAGTTTCGACTGACCGTTAAATACCCTAAGGCCTTGGTTGCCGAATAAATGTTTGCCCATCTAACGTTAGTAGTCCGGGAGTCCATCCGCTCCAACTTTTCGCCCAGTTTCGACCATTCCGTGAAGAAGTTCACTGGCCTCTCACTCCGAACGCGACCCCCTTCCATTAATCCCTTAGTAGGATGTGAGTGAAGAAGGATCCATATGTGCAAATTTGGGAAAATTAAGTAAAATAGCCGTTGATGCTTGAAACTTCCCAATAAGCTCAACTTTATAGGCTTGCGTGCATCGTTTCAAAGGGATACGTTTTCAAATTTTTATTTGGCAAATAGGTGTGGCCCGCCCACTTTAATAAAAGAGTTGTACCTCTGAAACTACTTGACCAAACACTACCAAATTTACTACACATACTGCATTTTAGGTAAACATTTCGAAAATTCTCACATAACGGTAATTTTCAAACAAAAAATATAAAAAAAACTCTACTCAGCATTAAGGACCATTCACTCAAATTTAATATGAAAGATGGAGCTACACTAACAAACACACCGAATAAAAAAAAAAATTGAAATGGGCGTGACGCCGCCCACTTTAGAGCAAATAATGTGTATCTCCGTAACCAAGTTCGCAAAGTCTACCAAATTTGATACACAAGTTAGTAGTAAAAACTTGGAAAATTGTTCAAATCGGAAGAAAGACCACTCCCACCTTTCAAATAACGGTAAAAAACGAGAATCGAAAAACTCCGATAATTATTAACTATACAAGGTAATTTGCTCAAATTTGATAGACCAGATTGATTATGAAATACATGGAATCATAAATGTTGGGCATGGCTATAGTATCGCCCACCTTAGAGCAAATATGTAGATAGTTATATCTTCGAAACTTCATTGTCAAATTCTACCACATTACGCACACTTTGCATTTTTCGTCAGAAAGTACAATTTCGAAAATGACAGTAATCAGACTGAAGCCACGCTCTTCTCTCATATAACGGTGGTTTACAACAAATTAAGATATTCAATATTTGACCAAATCATGTTGCGAATTCTTTCAAATTTGTATAAAGAATTCAATTATTTAGAGAAATAATAATTCAAAGTTTGGGAAATCAGTGTGGTATATTAAAATCATACTAACATCATTTTTATTTCAATAAATAAAATTCGTTTAAGGTTTCAAACCGATGTAATATTAGCATACCCGGCTTAATTTGAGTATTTTACATCTGTGGAGTTAGAAAGAATTGTACGGTTGCACCGAACTTAGACTCTTTCTTACTTGTTTTTAGTTTAATATTATTAATATTGTTCTTTAGATTTTTGTATTTCAAAACGAAAATTTTTGATTTACTTATTTATAGTGTTAGGAGTATTCAATGAATAATTAAATAATTTTTTTAAAAAAGAAATATCTAGTGATGATCTCTTATTTCTCTCGTCTTCTTTATTATTCATTCATATTAGAGACGCTAGTTGTATATACAATAAACGTCCGGTCTGAACATTATCTCGTGTCCACTGAGAAAGCCATTGAGAGGGTGGCGGCTCCTTTGGCTGCCTACGGACTTCTCTTGGATATATGGCCTTTCTGTCGTCTCAGCGACCGCTGGGAAACTACCACGACATGCAGAATCGCATGGACCCTCTGGCCGAGGGTGGACGGTAGGCGTTCGAAGGAACTGAGGTCGCTAACAAAGCAGCAACTCTCGATCCCTTTCTGTCGTCTCAGCGACCGCTGGGAAACTACCACGACATGCAGAATCGCATGGACCCTCTGGCCGAGGGTGGACGGTAGGCGGTCGCTAACAAAGCAGCAACTCTCGATCCCGATGGGTCCGATGGGTATTCATATGGTTAGGCTGAATATAGTCTCTGACCCTTTCATCCACAGCTGTATGGAAGATGATGAGGTGGAATCGTCCTTTCATTTTCTACTCAGCTGTCCTGGCTTTCCGAGACTGAGGTTCAGGTACCTAGGCTCCTACTTTTTTAGAACCCCAGAAGAGCTCTCATTCGGGGTACGCAACGTTTCTCCGGTTAACCTTTCTTGGTTCCGATGAACGTTACCATCCAAATAATAGGTGGTATCTCAATGGACTTCTTCAATGGACATTAACCTAACCTAACATAAGCTTCTGTTATATATATATATAAAATTGTAGATTTCAGGTGAGGCGACTTTAACTGACCTTTCCAACCTAATGCATATTTTATTAATCGACATTTTTCGAAATGTGAGCTTTGGAATATACCAAACACTTTACCTTTACCATTCTCCAACATCCATCCGATGAATTGGCTTCAAACGAAATGTTAACCATTAAAATCAGTAGCCACACCAACTTTTTCTTATTGCCGGTAATCAAGATACGAAGAGCGGAGTGATATGAATTTTCATCCATTAAATACCAGTTCATGAATAAGAATTTCAAACAATATGAGTTTTCACTACAGGGCATGGGCATTTACTATGTACATATGTAACTTTGCAAGTTTGTTTGTTGGTTTTGTATAAATGCAGTTACTGAGAAGTTCGTTGGTGGTCTTTTCAACAACAAAGCACAAAAGGAGAAATCCACTGTGGCACTTTAACCTTTTGCCCGCAATTTCAATTTGCTGCACATGGTTTCTATCTATCTACTATGGAATCGTACGACTGTACTTCTACTTCTAATTGAGAGGGTTTTGCAATCATTTATAGTTATGATGAGCGTGCATGCTGATATATTATGTTATGATATTTTTTTTATTTATAAATAGAAAAATTCTGCTCATGTGCGATTGCAACAATGCTTTTCCATGTACCGAAGTGTATGCGGTATTTTAACAAAGAATAAATCTATATGACTTTAGAATATTTTGCGTCAGAGCAATAAATAATTGTCCGTAGTAAATTGATTTATATGACTTAATATAATATTCTTAAAATAGCGCTATGAAATATTGCTCAGACCTTTATTTATTTATTATCTTAGGCTAAGCGAAATATTATATACTATTTCGCTTGATGTTGACATTTTTTATACTAACATCTGAGGTGTGCACGTCTGTATATTTGCAAAAAAATATATAATAATAATTTTGCAAATTGTGTGCGTTTGATTGCGAAAGCTGAAGAGAAAACCAAGTGGTATTTTCCGCAATAAGAAAAAAGAAGGAGGCTTTAGAAAATCAATCAAAAACTTGAATTATTTAAAAATCTTAAAATAAAGTTCGGTTGTTGTTATTGTTCGTAACGGGTTTTCTTCGTTATTACTCTTTGCGCGTTTCCAAAGAAACCAAGAGTAAGTATTTAGCAAAATCTTAATAACTAATATGAAAAATGGTATTCTGTGTCGCTACATCGAACAGCATATTTTGAAGTGATTGATTGCAGATCAAAAAGGGATATTACAAATAATGATTTTTAAAAGTTATAAATAGATTAGAAAAAAGGTGTGATTAAGGATATTAAGATTAATATATTTTACAAAAGTTTGTATCAAATGAAAGAGGCTTAACATAGCTTTACTTCCAAACGTTTTCACAAAAAGGTTGCCACCTGTTTAAATGCAAATGAAGTTAACTTAAAAAAATAAACGACATTTTACAATATGAGTGCCAAATTTAAGAAATGAATAATTAAAAAAAAAAACATTGAAGAGGGTTGCCACCTGTTTAAAAAAATTATAAAATTTGTAATAAGTTAAGTCAAATATTGTAATATGTGTCTCAAAAAAAAAAAGGTTTTAAGAAAGCCTTATTTTGAAAATACTTTTGGAGAAGGTTGCCATCTGCTTAAAAGAGTAAATTAAATTAAATTAATAAGTAGACGGAAGTATCACCTATTGAGATTCAAAGAGCGTAGACTTGAAAAACTCAACTTTAAAAATAAATTTTCGGAGTGTTGCCACGTATTTAAAAACATGAATTTAACGATATTTGTTGGAGTATTTCTCTGAAACGAGAGAGTTTATACGAAAATATGTTTGATGAGGGTTGCCACCCCTTAAAGAGCGTTGCTTCTATTTAATTGGTAAGATAACATGTCAAAAAAAGCCTTTAGAAAAATACGAGTTAATTTTTAAGATAAATGAAGCGCTCCCATACTGTTTTGAACTGACAGAGGTTTAGTAAAACTTAACTCACTAAACCTGAATGGCATGGCATTCTGCGCAGTTGCAAAATGAGAAAAAACTTTCAGCAACTGACCGTAATTAGAAATTATGAAGTAGGGGTAGATTTTGTTTTAGATAGCAAAAAATAAATAAAAACCTAAACTAGAAATGAATTAAAAGTCATTAGCTTTAGAGAAATTATTTTATTCCTATTCCATTAGATTAGTATAATCCATAGCGTTAAACCGATTGCCATGCGAGCGAAACCGCTGGTCTTATATATAAAAATCTTGTGTCACAGGGTCAGCTTGACGGATTTCTAAGAAATTTCGTATGGATATTTGGTAGGCAGATATGATCATATGTAGGTGGAAAGAGATTTGTCTCGGGAAGAAGGTGCATAGCTAACTTTTACGAGGTTGAAAACTTAAATTAAATTAAATTGTACGTAAGTTATATAGAATGCTCAAACATAGGTGTCAACCGGTTCGTCTCGGCGGGGAGAAGGTTTAGATAAATATCTTGCAAAGGGTTGCCACCTGCATAAAAATTCGAATTTAATAAAATAATAATAAGTATTATGAAATAGTAAAAAATGGGTGTCAAACTGGAGCGTACTTATATTTTTGAGAGAGTTGCCGCCTCTTCTATGTTGCACAAGCCAAAATTCTTCTCCTGGTTACATATACAAAGGGCAATTAATATATAAATAAAGGCCGTACAACGTCGGCTGGGGTGTTCGATAAACCTATATACAATTTTTGCCTTTTCTATGTGAACACATACATCGAAAACTGGTGAACGGATTTTAACCAAACTTTGACAGTATTCTTATTAGTCCCGTGGTACGGACAAGGGCTATACTCTAACCCGTTGCGTGTTGCGTGAGTCAAAAATTTGTATTTATGGTTCTATTTTGATAAAATTTGAAACGAAAGTAGATCTGCTATTTTGATAAAGTTAGTAATGTATAATGGTGGTACGATGAAAAATAGGCGACGCTAGAATGAAGTTATGCAGAAAATCCGTATTTATGGCGATGATATTAGAAAACTATGCTACAGATGCGATTAGAAATAATTTTATAGCCCGATTTAGATGACATTTAATACATACATCCATACACTGTATATGTATACTTACTATACCAGAAAAAATGTGTGTATAAATTCATAGAACTTGCATGTTTACTTTGTGTCAATTTGTAACAGCAATAAAAGTCTAGGATTTTTGAGAAACCGTTGATTATTCATTACTTTAGCTTGAACATTTTCGGTTCGATTCCGTTCGGCCATAAAACTCGATGTACGGTTGGTTGTTCTCTAATAATAAGTACTATGTATCTATGTACATATATAGGTGGAGTAGATTTTTGTGACCGTTATGTTTCACTGTACCGTTATGTTATTTTCATACTAAGACGTGAGTAGCACGAGTATTTATTTATTCTGTGTATATAATCACTGTGATTTGTTTGATATGGAACACCAGATGGCATAAAATCAAAAGAAGCAAAAAATTACTATACATTACTAATGAACATAGAATAAAACATTACGCCTTCCGCCCTGGGTGAACTGATAGTGACGATATAGTAGCTATAGAATGAGGGAGTAGAAAAAAAACATTTTAAAAGAGAAGAATAAAGATATGATCGAAGAGAGAGAGAGAAGATGCAGAAGCGTAGAAAAAGCGAACAAACGACAGAGCAATTTAAAGGTTTACTAAGCTTTTGTTTTGTGTCAAATAAAAGCAAATGCAAATTGCTTCTTTTTTTTCGTTAGCGAATGGGTGGACGCCGTCAAATTCGCGGAAAGCGCAATCTTGTATGCTATCATTCTTGTAAATTACTACCATGTACGAGTATAATAGCACGTAGTGTGACGGGCTCCATACATTTTTCTGTTTTGTAAATACATCAAATCTGTTATGCTTTTTTTTTATGCATACTCTCAAGCTGAATGTTTGAGCGTTTTGTGGTTGGAAATAGGACGCTTTGTGTTTAGATATTAGATATGTAGGAGCAACATTCTGATCCCTACACGCTTAAAATATTATATACGTCTTTTGTTCGCTCTAAATTTTTCGGAACCAGTACCTTCGTATAGTTCACGTTTACTTTTAATAAACTTGAAATCGTTGGAATCTAGAAGATCCATACTCTCCTTGTCTTTTATTTTTAATTTGATTAATGGCGTTGTTGATTGGCCGATTTTATTAGTATAAATTAATTTTAACATTCCTCTGCGAAGTTTACATAATTTTTTGCAGTTTTATGGGGTTAATTTCAAAACTGAATATGCTCGCAATGCCCCTATTGCCCGCGCGGTTAGTGAATTTAATATGATATCGAACAAGGTATTAATCGATTTTTCTTATTCAACAAATGTTTTTAAAACACTTTTGGATTCAATTTTTTAGACTTTGAAATTTTCGTTTCTTAGTTATTAAGTATTATACTTGTTAATAGTCTGTACGGACATTTTTTTTTTTAATGTACTCAATAAATAAATAAATAAATATGCACCCATACGGGCGTCCCTACTGACGTCCGTACTTGCGTTCATATTGGCGTCCTTTCTGGCGTTATAAACTAATATCCGGCGTCAGCCATTATAAAGATTATACCCTTTTTATAACTTCATATATATATTTACTCAATAAGTTGTCTGCGAGAAATAATCTTTCTGTAGACCAAATAAATATTTAGTATTTTCTAATATGTGTAGTCTGTAAGAATCTTGTATTCATTGACTTCATAAACAAATAAATAAATAAATAAATAAACATAGGTAGGTTCTTCAAGCAGGTTTTATAAGCAAAGAATCGTATGCATCAAAGCGTACAAACTCTGACTCTGACCCAGGTAAGTGAGCTTGTCAATATACCCAAGATAATGTAGGGAGGTCTTCTTAAAGGAATCCTTTCTGGTAGGCCTAACCAACAAGTGCTGAAGAAAATATTTTCCGGCACGCCTTATAACATATGAAAGCAGTTTTATGAATAAAGAAAGTTTTAGAAAAACTGTTTCAAAAGGTCTGTAGAATCTCTGCTGAAAGCCTTTAGATGGTAAGCAAAATAAGAGGGCTTTTCAGGGCGCTTCCTTCAAACGCCCTTCCGCAAGCCTTTCTATGGGTAACGAAAGTTGACGGCCTTCCTTTTGTGCCACTGCGTACAAAGAAGGAAAGAAAATGGAATATAGAAAGGAAGGCCTCTCTCAACCATCAGGAATGATTAGAACGCCTTTAATTGAACAGTAGGGCAGGGGCTGGAAGTGAAAACAGAAGTGTCATCAGCGAAGAGTGAGATATCGCAGTGTTGGGGTGTGGGAATATCATAAGTGAATATATTAAATAAAGTAGGGCCAAGGATAGAACATTGGGGAACACCTGCAGGAATAGGACTATTGCAAGAGTTAATACCATGAATGGATACGAACATTGTGCGACCAGTTAGAAAACTATGGATTATTTTTATGAGATAAAGCGGTAAATTAATTTGAACGAGTTTATAAATCAAGCCATCGTGCCATACCGTGTCAATTGCAGCCTGAACATCTAGTAAAACCATGCCAACAGACTTATGCTCTGTGATTGATTTCTTTACAAAGTTTTTTATTCTAACCAGGGGATTACAGCAGTTGTGTTCTGAGCGAAAACCAAATTGAATATCTAGCAATGTATGATTGTCTTCAAGATTGATTATTAGCTTGGACTTAATAATTTTTTCAAATATTTTTCAAAAAGCGTTAAGTAAACTTATGGGTCGATAACTGTCTGGGCTGTTAATAGGTTTACCAGGTTTGAGCAGAGCAGTGACTTTTGCAACTTTCCAACAATTTGGAAAGTAGCCAAGTCGAAGACAGCAATTTAAGACATAATTAAGAAACGAGATGGTTTTTCTAGGAAAAAATTTTAGACATGCATTTGAAATTTTGCCAGGACCAGGACTTTTCGAAATTTTAAGAGATTTTATTAAGTCTGCGACGTCATCTGCATTTAACATAGGTGGGTTGATAGTTGGAGTAGATATGTATGCATCCGATATAGTTTTATGTACGCTATTAATAGTATTTGCGTCAGAGAGGGAACTTGTTAAAGAAAACTGGGTTATGAATGTGTTTCTTAGTAGTTCAGCTTTAGACGAATTATTGGAATATGAAGAAGCGTGGGTATTGGTTGCTGTTTACGTTTCAAAAGCTTAGCAATTTTGCAGAAAGGCTTTGACGCAGGATCTAGCGAAGAAAGTTTATCATTCCAGAGCTTATTACGAAAAACATACAGCTGATCAGAAATGAATTTGTTCAGATTTTTTTGACAATATTTATGAAACAATAATCTGGTTCGTTGCCATTGCCTGATATGCCCGTTCTTAGTTTTTATGGCATCAATGATATGAGGCGGGAGCGCGGGTGAGCCAGGTTTGACTCGCTTTCTTGGTACAGCTTTATCAACAGCTTCATGTACAATGGCATTAAGAGAATTCAGCATATCGTCCACATTAGGCGTTGTAACGGAATGAATATCAACTAATTTATTTTATTTTTTCCCATCATATTTGATTGATATTCTTTGATTTTTATTTTTTCAATCAACAATTTTTCGATCATGATAGAAGCAAAGAAATTTGCCGACGTAGACAATAATATGCTTTATGATAGAAAAAAAATATGAAAAAATATCGAACGAATATGATCGAATAATTTCAGATCAAAAACTAACAGTTATTTATTATCGAAAAAAAAAATCATAAAATATCAACCAAATATGATGGGAAAAAATAAAATAAAAGAAACTCGATTAGTTTGATCGAAAAAATACAAATCACAAAACTCAGATTATGTAATGATTTAAAGGAAAAAATCTTCTAAATAAAAATAAGGCCAGATTTGTATAGCTTATGAAAAACGATTAGATCGATATATTCGAGATTTGTTTTGAACGAATCCTTGTCAATGATTTTTGATGGGATAATATCAAAATAACGACTATTTTCGGTCCCTGCTTTACATTGACGCATTCATGAATAAAATTTAAAACGAAAAACCAAAAAGATTTTTTTTTGTTTTGTACATGACCAGCCGGTGTCTGGTTGATATTCAAATACTATTTATAACTTTCCAAAGTTTGTTCCGAATTTGTTTTTAGAAATAAGCTATTTAGACTTAAGTTAATAAAAATAAATCTATAATCATATTCACTTCTTTCTGCTTTTACATGCATAAACAAATGCCATTCAAGTTTTCAAAATGACGTGTATTTTTTTAATGGGTTTATCGCAAACAACAAGTACTGTTTATTTCAAATATGAACATGCGTCGAGTATTTAAGGTTCGGCTCCACCCTAATTTAAGCTCTTCTTTACTAGATTTTAATTGTTGCACTAATTTCTGTGTTATTTAAAAATAACTAAAATAAGTTTAGAATTTATATTGACAAATAAAAGTATCTCGCGATTAAAATTGTTTAATTTTACTTATTTGATACTAAGTAGTTTTCTTGGTATGCATTAATGGAAATACGCTTTTAGATAAAATGCCAACAACATCGAAAACTATAACAAAAAAGGGAATGCAGCATAGGTTAATTTTTTAATATCGAAGTTTTTTCAAATGCCAGCATAGAAATTTGTAAAAATTTGCAACAAACGCACCATTCCCCTGTGGCGACCTTCAAAGTTTACCCTGCTTCGAAATTTCACGGAAATTCGCAACAATATCTTAAGACAAATATCAAAAGACAAAATGCAATATATAAAGACAAATATCTCTATAAATCTCATAGCACACAAAATTTGTCTTTTTTTTTTCGTTTTTTCTTCGTATTGTCGTATCACATTTTATACCAACAATATTTTCAAATATTTAAACCACTTAAGACGCCAGCCCATTCATCACCGGAGACTAGTGACAACAAAAAAAAAAAAAAAAAAAAACAAGCAAAAAAACAAAAAACATAAATCTACAGAGACAAACCACGTGCCTAAGTGAACATACTATACCCATAGCTGTAGATATGTAAATACACAGATGTATAGAAGCGTATAGCTGGATGCCGGTACACCTGCAAGTCGTAGCACCACATTAATAACTCAATGTTGCGTATACGCCAGGGTGTACGGTATTACATTATATGTATACTATTACATTTTACTATACATATAGTAGATTTATATGTAGTGGTGTACTTGGTATTGCAACGAGTAGCTTTCGATCCGCCTAGCTAATTTATATAAGCGCATACTTTGCTATGAGTTTTTTTTTTTTGTTTTCCATATTTTATACAAGTTTGTGTGCGTTGAGTTTGCTTTATATCTATGAAATACATTACATTCCACTTTTGGGCACCAGAGTACCAACTTCGGACTACCAGTTACTGTTGCTGTTTCTGTTTACTTTACGATCAGAATCATCAGCCTTCTCTTCTACTGTAAATTCCCACTGCACAAACATTGAGCACCTACAGCACGTACCAATATCTATTATGACGCTTCGTTTTTCTTAGTTACCTTTTGGGTTGTGTCCTTCTTTTCATTTCGGTTACACTTTACTCCCCAGCACACCGGAGTGGAATTTTAGGTGAATTGTGTTAGTATATTTAAACTAAGATTTACGATAAAATAAGATACAGAGAAATGCGTATTGTGCGTTCGTTCGGCTTTTTATTTCCTCATTTTCGGCGGTAAATCTGTGTAGGCAAAGAAATCTCAGAGGATATATCTAAAATACAGGAAGCACAGACGCAAGTTAAATTGCAAAAGAAAACATTGGTGTGTTAAAATTTACGTGTAAATAGTTGGAAAGGGCGCAACGCTGACTAACGCAACGGACTAGTGCGTGCGTGCGTAGCGTGTGCGTGCGTAAGTAATGCTGGTTAGGGCGCGTGGGTTATTTGGGGGTATCATTTACATAAGTTCAGCAAGGTCAGACTTCGCTGGCAGCGAAGGTAAACCAAAAGTGCAAATAAATAATGATTTAGCAAATACGACACGCTGAGGCTAGAAATTCGAGGTTGCGGGTTTTTATTTACACTCACTCGTACACTACTAGTGTAAATTAGGATGTCTCGCAATAAAATTGTATATTTTCAGAGACATCACAAAATGTGGTAGATTTTATGGCTTTCATAAAAAAATATTGAGCGAATATTTATTCTGAATGCTGAAAGGCATTCGACACCTGATTTTTCATAAAGACAATTTTTTGTAAAACAATATTTTTTTTTTTTAAGATTTGGGCCTGTACTTTCAACCAGACAGTTATTTTCAGAATGTCTGGCTCTGAACTTCATGGTTTGGAGAAACTTAAAGTTCTAGCGTTTAAGGCATTTCATCTGCCTACTTTTTGCCTGCCTGCCTTTTGAAAAATTTTTGAAGTGAAACATCTTATTGGACTTGGGAGAGGGTTGCGTTAAACATTTAACGCCACGGTGGAGTAAGTTTATTACCTTCCACGCCGAAATGGTTTAATGAATTTAACATATAAGTTTTTTTTAATGGGTAATCTTTTAACCAGAGATATAACTGTTATAAGAGAAAAGCGTTAAAGGTAACAAGTAAGTAGGTACAAATTTTTCGAATAACCTTTAACCATTATTCAAAAACTTATTTTATAAAAGTCTTTTGATAAAAGTTTTATTTTGGTACTTATATAATAAAAGTCTTTTTATAATACTTATCAGCGAGATAAACTTTTTGAATTTTTTAAAAACTTTGATTTTGAGTTTTATATTATAAAAGTCTTCTCATAACATATCAGTTCGGGATCACTTCTTGACTAGTTCAATGCGATCTAATAATGATTATTTATAATATTGGGTATATAACTTAATTCATGCGGTTTACTAAGAGATGGCGTAACTTGTATGTAATTAATCCATTTGAAGAGAGCAGTAGCCGAAAAACGCACGGAATATGCGACCAGACACGAGGCAATAATTTTTCACCTTGACAACGCTCGGCCCCACGTTGCTACGAGCATTCCGGTTAAGAATTATTTGGAAAACAATCTGACTACGATTTGTTCCGATCGATGCAGAACGCTCTCACTGGAATACGGCTTACATCAGAGCAGGATATCAAAAATTGGCTTGATTCTTTCTTGGCTGCCAAGCCGGCGCAGTTATTTTGGGATGGGATCCACAAATTGCCAGAAAGATGGAGAAAGGCTTCAGATGGGCAATACTTTGAAAAATACTATTGTACATGTTTTTCTTAAATAAACGCTCAAATTTTAAAAAATCCCCGCACGAATTAAGTTATAGACCCAATATAAGTCTCAAAATATTAACTACTGCTGATTTAAAAATTGGTTCTCACTTGTAATTATTACCAAAAGACTTTTATAATGATTATCAAAATTAGGATGACTTTTTTAAAACTCAACGGTCAAATGACTATTCTTAGGTTGACGGCAGAGTACACGCTATAAGCGGAGCAAAGCAGTAAAGCTATATCGTGCTATAAATAGCATCATGTATTTTCTTATGTGTTTGCTTGATGCATGTCAGAGTGTAAGCGAAGAGCAAAGCGTATTCATGCTATAAATGAAGCGTGAAGCTACAAAGTATGTTGTGAACTGCTTTATAGCATGAATTTGCTTGAATTTTTGATATTCTTCTTGTTTTCTGTCATTTTAACAGCTGCTTCGCTCTTAAATTATTATGTGTTTATGGAAATTGAAAAGTAAAAAAGATGGAACTGAATATTGATTATGTTTTAGCAACTAAATGACATTTATATTACATTAACTTGACATTTATATTAAGCAAACTAGCATACACTCTGACATGTGATAGTTTTGATTATAGCAAGAAATATTATCGCTTCAATCTTCGCTCCGCTTATAGCGTGTACTCTGCCGTCAACCTTAGGCGTCTCTAACTTGAATATTATAAAAATAGCTTAAAAAGATTTAAGTAAACAATATTCCTAATAAAATTTAATTTTGTAAATGACGTTGGTAGATCTTTTGTTTTTCGCTGAGATTTTTAGGTTCGGCCTGGGAATAATTGGGAATTAATTTAAATTCGAGCTTGTAGTTGTAGGTCAAAAGCCATTTTACAAGTTTCTGTTCTATAATTAATAATTAATTTTGCCAGGCCTAATACTCGTAAGACGTTTGACGGAAATATTGATGAAAGCGTTGTGCAGTGCAACAAAATTTAAATGGATTTGTTTAAATGTTGTGCACCGCTATATCAAGATTTTGATGAAAATCCAACTACTTTCTGCTTCACTTAAACTTAAAACAATTTAAAAATCAAAACTTTGGTAATTCAATGCAACAAGAACAATATTAAGCTAATATATTAAGTATATAAACAATTTCGAAAACTTTTTTAAAGAGAGTTGCCTCCTTATTTAAAAAATGTCTTGAAAGGAACTAATTAAATTCAATTAAGCAGTAGGCAATGTTGCCATATGGAAGTCAAATAAAATATGTTTTAGAAATAGTATTTTCAAACAAATATTAAAAGAGGGTTGTCGCCTGTGTGAAAAGTGTGAAAAAGAAATGAAATGAAATTAGTAATAATAATGAATTATTGTAATATTAGTGACATACGAAAAATATTTTAGAAAGTTTTGTTTGAAAAAAATTTTTTTCATACAGTTGCCAGATGTTTAAAAAAGCAATTCAATTGTCAACTAATTACAATATAAGTTTCAAGGAAAGGAGTTTGATACGAAAATTTGTTAGGTGAGAGTCGCCAGCGGCGTGGAATCATCAATGCAAGTTAATAATTTTTTAATTAAAGCAAAAAAGTGACCTGTAGCTGTAGAGTTTGAGATGACATGCGAATGCTACTTAAGTCCTGCGGTTAAGAGACGGTAGAGCAGCCCGTACTAATTCAATTACACGGCTCCTACGCTGGTCAGTCTGGGGCGCCTTTCGGTCGGTTAGGCGAGAGATGGAACGCACGTCGTTAATTTGTTGCGAGAAAAACTACATTAAACTAAGGTAGTGCAATATGGATATAATACGAAAGTTTATTTCGAAAATATTGTAATACTAAATTTAAGGGAATATTACAACACTGGTTTAAAATGAAACCTTTTAACTCGAATACAAGTCGTGAAAAGGGTTGCCCTTTGTTTAAAAGAATAAATTTAATTCAATTAAGTGGTTAATCGAAATGCTGCTGCATTAAAGTCAAATAAAAGAGGTTTTAGAAAGGCTACTTTCAAAAATATTTTAAAGGAGGATTGCCACCTTTTTGAAAAAAATAAATTAATTTAAATCAATTAATGAAATATTGCAATATGAGTGGCAAACGACAAAGAGTTAAGAAAGTTTGGTTTGAAAATCAGTTTTGGATAGGGCTTTGGGATGGTTAAAAAGTTTGAGAGACGTAAGAATTTTACGCCGACTCCGAATGACAAATAATTATGTGCGAGAAAAATTGGGTTAGAATGATCGCTTCAAAAAAAAGGGTACGCTGAGACCGGCGCTGAATAACAACCCATTGTACAGACAGAAAGTAGGAATTGAATGGAAGTGGGTGAAACTATTTGCGCAGTGATTGGAATAATGAAGAGCAACATCCGTGTTTCCTATTAAGAAAGTTTCGCATGTACATAGTTAAAATTTATTGCGCTGGAATCTTCTTAGCTGAAATAAAAGAAATTATATCATAAGTGTAAGTCTAATCACCCTATTCTCACACCATTGAAAAAACTCAATGCATGTTAATTTGCTTAATTGCCTAAAAACAAAAACAGAAACAAGCATTATTATAGCTGTAATTTCTTATGGACGTGACGTCGAAACAAATTATCTTTGTCATAGTTTTAGGTACTCTAAAGCTCATAGCACACATCTGCAGCCGGCAATGACCTGTTAAGACCTTCAAAACTAGTTATCACAGGCTTTCGCTTTGTTAGTCTGAGGTAAATACGTGACCAGAAGGCGGCTGTAGCTCGGCAAGTCGAAGTTTTCTGCCAACCCTGGTAGAGCTGAATTGTCTAGCTATCCAAGAGCAGGCCCAAGTTGGCTAGAGGAAGACCAGCCATCTCAAGATTAAGCCGCCAAGTCTGACACTCCCCGAATATTTTTGAGTGCACTGTAAGGACGCCTTGGGCTTTATTTGCCGCTTCAATATAGCCATATTATCTAATAGTGCGAAGAAACAGCTACTCGAGTGATTTTTTAATTGTTTATATTTTTTATAAGACAAAACAAATCAACACTAGACAACAGAGAAAGAGTTTTCACATATTGACAGACACGCTATTGCTGGTAGTTCTAACGCTGAGGCAGTGAACGACTTGATGCTCTCTCCCGACGAGCAAAAAACTCGCTCCCCAAATCTCTTATTTCCAATTTATATGGACCAGAATAATATTCAAAAAATTAGAAGTGTGAATAACTTGCAAAACTTTGCAGAGGAGAGAAGCAGCTTTTAAAGCTTTTTGGTATCGGCCCAAACCAACAATCAACTGTACATCCTTTTGCTTATCCACTCGCTTATTTGAATTCCAGCAAGGTTTGCTAAAGGTCCGATATACATATAAATAAAATTTAAACCATCATTTGACGTGCTTCTGAAAAGTAACTTAAAGGTCTAAAGGTTGAAATTCGATCACAAACCAAGTGAATTTAGACATTTCATCTTCATATCTTAAGTGTTTGACGTCTAAAAATTTCACTTCGCTAATAATATTTAATCGCGCGGCATTGGCGTTACCGAACTGAGAATACTAGTTTACCAGTAAAGAGAGCAAGTTTCTCAGAAGCTACATCACGTCATAAATTATCTCGTATGTCATTGGCATATAAAACGAATTGTCGCCACCTCACTCAACTTTTTGCCAAAAATTAACGGTCAATTAACCACAAACCTATTAAATTAGAGACATTAAAAATAAAAGACAACTAAAAAGAGTCGCAGCTGTTTATGGAATATGAGTCATCTTAACATACACATATTCCCATACAGATATGAGAATTTCCATCAAAAGATTATTCCGCTTTTCAGAAAAACAAACAAAAAACAAATTTTTACATTGGTTTTGAATTTTACAGAAATTACTTTGTACCAGTTAGCTTTGTTGCAGATATTTTATGTTTATATTTTTTTCTACATAGTATATCGCCATCTGGAAAACCATTCACTCACATAAATTATTTACAAAAAAAAACCATTTTCAACACGGTCCAGCTCACAAACAAACCGAAAACTGTACTAAATTTTATGATTATAAAAACAATGATAGCTTTTTATGGAGTATGAGACATCTAAATGTGCACAAATATAATATATGTATATAGAATATTTGTTTTTTGTAAATATAAGTATTCCCATTAGGGTGATCTTTAAATATACGCAGATAATTTGGGCATCAGATTTCTTAAAACTCAACCCTTATGACGAAAATACTATAGTCAAAGATATTACATACAAACTTTGCTTCCGAGTAGAGACGGTTACGGCACGTCGCGCACAGAATGCGCATTTAAAATCCCCCTATGGAGTTTAAAAAAAAAAAAATTTAACTAAATTTGTTTTAATTTAATAACCAAGTCGACTACGTAAAATATTATCAATGATTCCCAGCTATCTCAGCTAACTCGTCAGGGAAAACTGTGATTGGACTACCAGCAGCGCAGAAACGCTCGGGTTTATAACAAAAATCCACTTTCCGGGTTGCCTCCGCAGCAAAATACCAAACACTCGACTCGTAAGCAATAACGAACTCCCAGCGGATATTATTACCAAGGAGAACATAATTAGCAGTTTTCAACTACATAAGTCGCAGGGAGCAGATTAAATTATTCCCTCTGGCTAACTCAATCATATACATCATATAAATGGAAGTAGGTGGGAGTAGTCTTAATTCCTATACCACACATAGGAAGCCAAAGAACATTAGATCAATTACTCTGTCATCCTTCCAGCTAAAAACTCTTGAGCCACAGCTAGATTGGGATATTAGATTAAAGGTTGGTGGCAAAGTTTCGATCGCCAAGCAGACCAACCACAAGGTGGAGATCAATTGGAATATATCTTCATTCCCTAGTGAGCACAACTGAGAGATCACCACATTGCAAATAATACATCTGCGCTGCCATCGAGGGTGCTTTCTATAACATAACGACAGCAACCTCATCACTGGTAAAATTGGGGGAAATCTACACACTAACCCTGTTCATCGAACGGATGCTTATCGGTCGGTAAATAAGCGCAGGATTTGGTGATTCAACTACAAAAAGTTTATTTATTATCTTCTGTTTTTCCGAAAGGGCGAAAAGTTGTGTGAAACCATCGTAGTAATGAGAGAGGACAATTACATATGCCTCATATAGGATAGGAAACTAAATTGACAGAGTGCGTTATGTAACAGTAGTAGCACTGTACTCCTGCAGCAGGAAAATGGTGGCGGATGGAAATCAAAATAATATACTGGCTGTACAACACGGTTGTTAGGGCAATTCGCTGCTAAGGCACAATGGTATAGTCGAATATAGATAAAGTCCGAAGGTTTGCACTCATACTCATAACGAGTGTAATGAGAGCAACTGCATTCAAGACCCTGTACGCCCTGCTGAGCTTACTTCCGGTAGACTTGCGAGCTAAATGGGTCGCAATCGTTTTGGCAAGTTAACTGAACACTCTAAATGAGTGGCCAAAGACTAATTATGGGCACGGCAGGGTACTTACGGAGTTATCAAAACATCCAACTACTACTTGCACTATAGCATTCACGACTCTCCTACCCTTAAGAAAGGAATGGAAATGGGATGCGGTAGGAAAGGACGAGTCGAACGTTGGTGGAGGCTTATACTCTGAATATCTAGGAATATCCATTGGTTTCCGCCTTCTGGACCACTGTAGCGTTTTTCAGGCGAAACAGATGGCGATTAACTGGACCACAAAACTGCTCAAGTACTTATGATACCATATCAAAGGTCGATATATATTTTTACTGAAAGCCAGGCGGCAATAAAATCACTCAAGAGACAATCGATAACCTCCATTGTAACCATGAAATGCCGCACAAATGTCAACGAGATGGATGAGTTATTTCACCCAAAATTGAAATATATTCCCGGCGATTGCGACATAGAGGGCGACTGTAAGGCAGATGAACTCGTGTTACTTAGCTGAGAATATAAACGATGAAATGAAAAAGTAGGTATATCTTTAGAAAGTTTTAAGCTTCCGACAGGTTCCTTTTTTCAAGTGGCTAATTACAGATGGCGGACCTAGATAATTTGTAGAACTGGGCTTATTATTGAAGCTAAACAAACATAACGTTAACATAATTTGTTCTGTCATATTAATAGGGAATTGTTTGTTAGGTAAGCACGCCCATTGGCTAGGCGTGCAGTTGTATGATTTCTGCAGAAGTTGTCAAGACGAGGAAAGAATTCTGCACGTTTTGTACTAGTATCACGCTCTAGACAAATTGATATTCTCCAATTTAGGAAGTCAATTCTTTAATAGCTTCAAAAGTGAAAATCATGGATCTTCTAAAATTCTTGTAAAGTTCCAAAGGGTAGAAGTTTAAGTTAAATTTTTTTTTTCATCTAATACCCAAAATCAAAACTACTATAGTCAAAAATAACATACAATAATTTGAATTAGCGTGTGCGGCGACAGCCTCTAAACGTCTCCCATCGACATTCAAATGAATGATGTGTGCTATTTTTGACCGTGGTATTACCGATTGAAGAGGTGAGACTAAAAATGATTTTTTTTTAAGGGTCACCCTAATATAAACACTTATGTGTGTTTTTATAGTTTTATTTATGCTCGCGACATGTCGATCACAAACCATCACGAATTCAAGAATTCCACTTTTCTTCCAATCAATGCCTTTCGCCCTATCTTAGTCGCAATCTCGTGCCAACCCGCCCTACCTCCTCCACGCACGCCAGCACACACACCACCTTGGCCACAGTCTATGAATTCTCAATTGACTTTCAGGTTTTTTTTTTGTCTGTTATCTGTATGGCTGCTTGTCGCGCATCTTTGTGTTTGCCGTTGTTGTCATATTTATTGTGCTGGTCGCAAATAAATTTTAGCTTATTTCTGTCTACCTTATGGAATTTGCGGGTGTATGTGTGCGGGCTGCATAAAAATTAAAGTACGTACAATAAAGTTGTTTTGACTTTGGGTTTTCATTTCATTTCATTCCATGTTATGTTTTGGAAGTATATAAATTTGTATACAGGTTCCCAGACACGAATTCAATGCACAAAATGGTAATACGAATATACATATGTAGTCTGAAATATTATTTACTTGTTTTGAGCTTTAAAATTAGCTATTTTAGGCAGCCTTCTTTAAAGCCAAGCACTTACCTGCTGGATTCGCGCTGCAGCTGGATATACTCATAACGCTATTTCACTTAAAGTAGGATTTTTTTTTATTGTAGGTGCATTTTTAGTTTAAAAAAATGGCCTTCGCCTGTAGGTTTGAGATTTTTTTTACAAGTAGATTTTGAACTAGTTTATTTTTACACATAGATCTGTATTTGTATCAAATATAAATATTTGCTGTCGTTTTTTGTTTTGCTTTATTTTTGTTGTTTTTTGCCTTAGTTTTATTCAATTCCTTGACTGTGTGCCGCAGTTTGTTGTTCGTAACCGCCAAGCGTTAACTAAAAAGACACTTCGATTTTTTAGATACACATACTAACAACTATTAAACATCTCACTTTGCATTTACTAGATTAGATTAGCCAATTTAATTTTCGTAGAAACTTCGAAACCAACACTTTCACTTTATTTGCCTGCTAATTGATTTTATCTCTACATACTATAACTTTTTCCAGGTTTTTCGCATTTGTTGTTGGTTTTTTTTTTCTTTCTTTCTTTTATCGCGTTACCATAGCTTTTAAAACACAACCGAAATGCGTATGAAATGAAATGGAAAACGCAATAAATATATCTAGTATGTGTAAAACCGAGCTAGCGTCCGTCCACCAAGCGACCGTGCGTTTTGACTTGCGGCAAATTTTCTTGGCGACTTATTCACCTCAACTCGCGCTGAACGTCAGACCAACTGCTCGGTCTCTCAATTCAATTGTGCGGCCAATGCTGCTATGCTGTTGGTGTTGTCGCTAACGTTGGCGTTTGATTGCTGTTTGGATATTGCTATTGTTGAAAAAGGTATTATGGCCAAAAAATGACAGCTACGCACACACACACACACATTGACGCATGCCCTCACTCAATTGGCATCAGCTGTTAGGCTTTGTAGAGTTTTTGTTGATGGCGCAGTCGTAGAAAATATGAAAATGCTCTTCATATCCAATTAGCAGAGAAAGTGGCCGGAGAATTTCGAATAGAATTCGAAATTATTAAAATGGATTCTCTTTTTATTTTTACTGCGCTCTTAGATTGTTAGGTCTCCAAATTGGCACGCGCTTTCGAAATCTCCATTCTAAATACTTAGCATATTCGAGGCACATTTGTTGTTTGTCTCTTTGCGAAACTTTTCATTTCAGTAAAAGTACCACTAGGATGTAATCAACGATTTTATCTGCCCACTTTTATGACCATTGATAGTTGTTACATTACAAGTGCATCATTAGATAAGGACACACACACACACACACATACACATATTCATACACACGTACCTTATTTTGAATTGTGCTGGAATTTTGTGCAAACACATTTGAGTTTTATTTTGCTTCCTTGATTAAATTGTTTGAATTTTCACACTTAAAATAAGTTCTCGATATTATTAAATACCACCCTATTGTTTTGATTTTTAGTTGGGCTTCATCAATTGGTAATATTATTAGTTATGAAGCAAAGACTTCATTAAGTTGTATAGCCAAGTCACGGTTCTAAGGTTAAACTAAGCAATTAATTAAATATAAAAAATAATTTAATTTTTGACTTTACTGCTTCACAATGTGGATAATAGTTGAAAATTTTCAACACCAAACATTTATCAGTCCATGCAACGCATTACTCTCTTCCCTGAGGTAGATCACCAAACAAGTGCCAAGCATTTGACAGCAATAAAATAATTATTATAAAAATAAATATTTGTGTCTGCCCATCAATATAGGCCGATGTTTGGCCGAATTTCTCCTACAAGTTGTGTTGTGAGTCTTGATGATGTAATAGAAATTGAAGGGCCTGCAGTTTTACGCTGACCCCGGACGCCAAAATATTTTCTTCGTCTTCTCAATTAGAGCTATGATCGCCTTCGATTTCAACATAGCACGCCAGTCTCTACTTTACTTTGCTACCAGGTACTACCAAGTCTCCTCACCACCTGGCTTGTCTAACGGAGGGTACGCCACTCTCTTCCTATGTCTCCTCCAACGGGTAGTGCGTTTCATACTTTCAAAACTTTAACATTTTTTTATATACGTACAATATGCCCTAACCAACGTAGGCGCTGAATCTTATAGCAATTTCTATTTTCGAAAATGTCATCTCGAAATGTCACCTCATTTTATGACAATATTATAATATTACATGGAGCCCAGTTTGGGGTTCTCCTCTATCGAATGATAGAGGTACAACAATTGAAGATGCCTTATTAAGCACAAATCTTATAGCTTTAAATGACGGTAGTCCTACACACTTCTCCACTCACCACATACTCTGCCAATCTTTTTCCGATATGTGCATGGAAAGCCCTCAACAACTTCCATGGAAGCGACCACTTTAAGCTAATAATTGAAATCGCATTTTAGACCTTCACCACCATAAAAAAGTTTAAACCCATTTTTTTTAACCAACAAAGCAGATTGGGGAAACTTTAAAGATCTCTGCGCTAAACTGTCTGAAAAATACATTCCTTCCAATAACATCAACCAAGAAGCAGCACTTACTCGTAAAATGATTTGTTCAGCAGCACACTCCGCAATTTCCCAAACAAAGAATGCATGTCATCGCCGGTATAACCCATGGTGGAAAAAAGAATTAGAAAAACTAAGAACGCTCAAACAAGAAAGCTGACATGAGTATAAAAGAACGCGGAACTTTTTAGACCTATTAGCTTATAAAAGAGACAACACCATTTTCAAAAGGCAAGCCAAAATAGCAAAAAATATATAGTTTCGAGGAATTCACAAAAAAACATTAATCCCAAGTCCCCACCTCAAAAAATTTGGCAAGACATGGCACGGCTCTCAGGTTGTACACCCAAAGTGGTACCATCACTGACCCAAAAAGTATCGCAAATGCTTTTGCCACACACGGGAGCTCATAATCCAGTGACTCGAATTTTCCCAAGCAATTTATATCTGAAAAAAACAAAACCTCAGTGTACACTTCATCCCCAACTGGCAAACTTAATAAATTTGCCAGAACCTTAGAAACAGAAATTACAATCGGCAAATTTGATGACGCAGTGACAAGATCTAAAGGGAAAACTTCCGGCATCGATAGGATTTCGTATCCAATGTTAAAAAATATTCCACACCCTCTTAAAGAAAGGATTGTTATACTTTATAATAAAATACTCTCCGATGGCATATATCCTCAGAGTTGGAAACCGCTGAAATCATTCCAATACCGAGACCTGGTAAATCCCTTACCGAACTATCTAGCTATCGGCCTATTTCACTCTTATCATGCTTAGGAAAGGTTCTGAAAAAAATCATATCCAAACGTGTGATGTGGTTTGCAGAAAAGAACAAGCTTATTAGTCACAACCAAGTAGCTTTTAAGAAAGGGCATGACTCAATAGACGCCCTGCTACAATTTGAACATCACTCCTCTACTATTATCTCTAGTAAAGGCCATATCACCGGCCTGAGTCTTGATTTCGAAAAAGCATATGACCGCATCGGAGCTCATATAGTTTTGCAACAGCTATCGAAATGGAAAAATGGGTCCGAGGATATTTAAATTTTTCAAACATTTCCTGTCCAATAAAAAATTTCGTGTTAAATTACACAACAACTTCTCTCACTGCTTGCCAATAGAAAATGGAATACCTCAAGGTTCCCCGATATCAGTTGTCATATTCACAATTGCATTCAACGAAATAAGCGGAATTATATCTAAATATCCAGTTGAGCATTCCATGCATGCAGACGATGTTTTAATATTCTCTCGCCAACTTGATATAACCATTGTTCAACACATCTTCATCGAAATACTCAACAATATATCTAGTTGGTCCCTCACATCGGATAGCTGACAACTTTCGTTTAATAATATACAAATACCTACAGTAAATACACTTAAGATTCTAGGTCTCATGTTCGATTCTAAGTTTAGATTTAAGGATCATTGTCTTTATATAAGAAACAAACTTTTTTAAAAATTAAGTATTATTAAATACCTATCATCACGACATTCATTTATTCACACAAACACACTTATCAATACTACGAGATCGCTTCTTCTCTCTGTTATCGACTACGGGCTTCCATTCTACGGACATCACGCAGGCAATGCATTAAAAACACTCTACGCGCCATACCATACGGCGATTAGATGCAGCTTAGGAGCATACCCAATCTCAAGCATCAAAAACATACACGCCGAATCTGGAATGCCACATATCATTGAAAAACTCAAGGTTAATACTTTGAGACTCATTCCAAAAGTACTCTACACCTCTAATCCAGCTCTACACAATAACGTACGTTCAGCTATTCGACGCAAACGGAAATTAAAGAACCCTTCAACTATACATACAATTATGGAGTATGCAAATAAACTCAACATAAACCTAAAACCCAAATATTTGTTGATCAACAAACATCCAACATGGGCTCTAGTGACTTCTGTTATAGAAGATAAATTAATGAGCCACACCAAAACATCCACAAGTCACACCGTATTCCGACAACTTTTTATGCAACGCAAAAACGAACTTAGGTCAGAAGGGTGGAAGTTTATTTGCACAGATGGATCGAAAAATGTACACAACACCGCATATGCAGTTGTATCAGATAATCTAAAAACTATCGCGAAGGGACTTCTTTTATCTCCTAGCTCTGTCTTCACCGCTGAAGCATACACCGTAAAAACAGCAACCCAGTGGGCCACTTCTTCCAAGGGTAAATATGTTATCTGCACGGACAGCCTTGCAACAATTACAGCCGTACAAAACACCAGCAATTTCAGCCCGCTGATTGTTAGCATCCGAGACAAACTGATCGACAACCAAAAAAGTTAAAACTCATATGGATTCCAGGCCATTGCGGGATCCAAGGCAATGAACCCGCAGACAAAGAAGCCAAACATGCCATGCAAGCTCCATGTCACTCCGTGAAGGCCGAAGAGACCAACGACCTTTTGCGATACCTAAACAGCTACGCAAAAGACAACGAAATGGCATCTTGGATTAACTACAATAACCTATACCGGGCTATAAACCCTTACCGAAGAAAAGCTATATACCCCACCACCTGCAGTTCCACCGAAATTAAAGCATTCGTTCGACTACGTATAGGACATTGCACATTAACACACCAACACATTCTTCAACGTTCCCATTCACTGGGTGCCGCTTCTGCAATAGCTCAACTACATCTACAGAACACATTTTAGACCAATGCCCTGCCTTCCGCGACATCACATCTGCCCACACTCTCTCCGAACATCTTAGGGAGCCAACAACGGATATTATAAAGAAAATATACAAATTTATATCCAAAGCCCACCTAATGCATCTTATCTGACGTATACATTAATGTCAATTAATATTAACCCTCAGCCGAAGGCCTTGTCGCTAGAGCTGATTACTTTCTCGTAGTATAATTATTTATAATTATATTTCACTTTAATAAATAAATAAATATTACAAAATTATTGCAATGCAACGTGCAAAAATGTTGCGTTTTCCATGTGAGAAAAGATCAAAAAAAAAAATTCACTTTATTAGTTTCACTTTCCTCATCAATTTAGTTTATCGAACGCAATAAAATTAGAGAAGTTACTTGCAATAACAACAAACAAAGAAAATATTGCACTTGTGTCGGGTTAGAGTGCAACATTTTGATACAATAACTACCATTAAAAAATGATGTAAAAATAATACAAAAATGTGACATAATGCAACATTATTTCAAGAAAATAAAACGCTATTAATTCGCTGAGCTATGTCTATGTCGCCATATAGCTCAGATAGCTGATCGTTTCGTCGTCTGTGATATTCGCCATCGCAAAGACGCAAAGGTCCGCAAATCTCACAAACTAAACAATTTAACCCAGATTAAATGCTAGGTTAAATATTTATTTTTTAAACTCCGAAACTACTGCATTGCCTGCTGCTGTACTCGTGCGTTATACTATCACCTTATATGGATTCGCCTTAGCTGGAAAACTTATATTTTGTCAACTAGACGCTACCATAAACTGAATTGTATGAGAAAGTCTTACAATTTGGATTTAAAACACTACAACCGTCGCAATTCGTTTTTGTGATTGCAAGAAATTCAAAGGCAAAATAGAGTCCATAAATTGATAAAAAATAAAATAAAGAATCCGATTAATAAAAACAAAAGAATGTCACTCCGACTCCGTTCCCATTCTCATATCATGAGTAGGAATTTGTAAGACCTTTTCCTTTATAATATTCGAATTTATAAGTTATAGAAAGTAGGTGTCACTATCAAGTAAAGAGAGAATAGGTTGATGAGTTATCGGGGGAAAAAAATGGATACCTTTTTATTTAATTTCGTTTTGTTTTCTGGGATTTGGCACAATTTCGAAAAGTAATTTGCAATGCCTGTGTAACTTGTATTTATTTTACATTTCGTTTTTATCCAAACTAGTATTGGGCCCGTTTCTTTATACCCGAATGGCAGAAGAACACTTCTAACTCGTTTGAAATTTCCTTTAGTCGCAGAAGCAACCCTGTTAGTATCTTTCATAAAACATGCGGTTTGATTAGTGATATTTAATAACGGGAAATAATTGAGCAAACAAGGTTTAGATTGTCGTAGTTATACTATATTTAAAAATATTACGCAAATAAAAATGAATTAGGTCTCTAACTGAAATTTCAAATGTATTTTCTTTCATCTCATTCATTCACAATAGCGCATCCTTTCCACCTCCCACGCTGCATCTCAGGTCGGATATCATTTGACCGAGTTAGCTCAACTTGCATATTTTTCCGAGTTAGTGTTGTTGCTTTACATGCAATGCGTTATTCTACCTAGTATTCCTTTGCAACTCGGCTACAAAGAAACGGGCCTATTATAATTTTATCTAAACTGTGTGCGCGCTTTATGAAATTAAGTTTCAGTGAAATTTTTTTTGAAGGCAACTCTGATATCAGCCAATTGCTCATATGATTTTATTGAGAATCGATGAAAGTGGAAGTTTAGTTGGAGAGAAGAGAATGAGCGACTATGTTGAATATGCCTTGGTTGTAAGTAAATAATTCCAGAAAAATTAAGGATTATGTTTTTCATTGAATTTGGTTGTTTCACTATGAATAAAGGAAACATAAATTTTAGTATAAATGTTTCTATTATTTTAATGCTGTTCAATTGCCTTGAAGTAGGTAACTTGTTGTAGGTATACAATAGAGTAATACCTTAGAGTGGCCCTATTTAGAACATCGCAATATTAATTGAGATAGTTTTACTTCATACATTCGGGTTACTTTTGGAGTACTCTTTGGCTCTTATGACGTGCAAGGGTATAACTTGAATGGAGTGCGGTTGAAGTACTTGAAACAAATAATGATAAAAAAATCAAAGAAGTGCTACCTTCGGTCTTGCTCTCACACCTCTCTTGAATAAATCGAAATTTAAATTAAGCAACTGTATTGTTAGCGTAAAAAATATTAAATTTTAAAACACTTTTTTTATTTTCTCATGCAAAATGAAATACACAAAAATTAAGTTTAGTCCCAGCTAGCACCACAGTAGTAGTAACGAAGACGATAGCTTTTAGCGAGCAACTATTACGTTATTATCAAAAAATGTACTACTTTGGTGTATAACTAACTCTATGTGAAAAATTTGAAGTCGTGGAGTGGAATATTCTACCAACATTGGTTACTTTAAAATGATGCGTATTTTATTTAACATTACTAGTATTGCGGACGTCTTTGTTACCAGTTAAAAAAAAATATTGTTGTTTTCAAAACTTGAAATGTTGATAATGGTGACCAAATCATGTAACTGAAATGCAATTTCAAAGTTGCAGCTACTTTTAAATAGGTTTGCCAGTTTCCGTGACCTTTTCGGGCCCTTCATTTCAGCTTTCAAGTCGTGGAGCTTGTAATTAATATTTGTTTGTGAAATGAAGGGTTTTGTTACCTGCGGAGGCAAACCATTACTGTCAGTGGCTACTACAGAGTGTGTGGCACTTCCAAAATTCACCATGCAGTAAATTGCACCATCTAGTTCCTCGTATTAATGAAGAAGAACTTTTAGCTGTATTTTTTTTAATATTTCTGAAAACATGATCTTTTAGTAACAACGGAACAACGGACAACGGAAACTTCAAAGTGAAATTTATAGTAGTGGCAACTTTAAAGCGGCACTATATTAGTGCCGATACTTTGTAGAAAAAATAATTTTTAAGTTACATATTTTTAGTTGTCGTTATTATCGTCATGTATTTTGAAGTCGCGTTTTTTTGGTTAAATGACTTCAGAGTGGTTTATTCTGCAATCCGCCAGTGTTTAGGAAAAACTTACGCTTTCATTAAATTAACTAAAAACATAAGAATAATTTAGTATCATTTCCGCAACAAATATTGAAAATTAATGCTTAATATATATTTTAAGACTACCATAAAACAAACCAAAAAACCTTTTGCCATCTGGCATGCAATTTTCGTGCATGTTGTCAGATATTTTATTGCGAATATTTTTATAAAAAATTAAAATTTTCATTTGTCAAATTTCAAAGTTTTATCATTATATTGGACAAAAAATTTGCATTCGCTTTAGTTTTTGTATCCATGCTATCGAAAAACGAAACAATTTTCCTTCTAAGATTTTTTTATTATCAACATGTCATCATGTTGTCTTACATTATTCTGTATTAAAATTCTTAGTGAAATAGAAAGAAATCCATATATACATAATTATGAGACAAATATAACAAAATGAGTTGCGACAAAAAGCAGGCAACAAATTAAAAAACGAGGTATGAGTGTAAAGTTTCCTGAAAGTCGCAGCTACCACGTTGCGACATCGCCGCTACGTAGCCATAACGTTAGTGGAACGTTGCCTGAAAGCTTACAGGAACTTCGCTAGAACGTTGTGGTTACCGAAATATTATTCCGCATGTTGGTCGTAAGCATGGAATTGATGCGTTCCTATTACGTACCTGTGACTAGTGACAAAACACTTTAAAGTCATCATAATAGTAACAGCTCTGTTCCAGCGACTATTTGTGCTAGTTGGGTTAACTACTAAAAAATAAATTGTATTTTTCTAAAAAAATTTACATGCATATAGAAATGTTATGATATTAAGTTTCATATGGTTTTACCCTTATACTGTCTGGCAGGAAAAATTGTCAAAAGCCAATCAATTGCAATTTGACGTCTTGATGATTTTTGGTAAGATTTGATAAGTAATGCTGAAATTGTCCCGGTTTTTAATGTCTAAATATAGAAGTTTTGTTTTAAAGTAAAACCGCATATATGAACAATCAGTTGTATGAGAGATATAATTTATAGTGGTCCGATCCTGATGATTTTCATTGTATACTTTGTTTTAAGTGCCAAATTGCATGCCTTTAGCTGATTTGGTGAAGAAGTTATAACGCAAAATCTCATTTCTGAATAATCATTTAGATATTTCTAAAACTGAGGGACCAGTTTGCGTTCAAACAGACAGGCGGGCATGGCTAAATCGAATCAGCTCCTGTAGTGCGATTCACTAATTTTAAACGGTGCGACAATTGTTATTTTTGACGGCAATATTTGCCGTTTGCACTAACGATTGTGCGATTCACTAACTTATTCTTAAGGACACTTAACAGCTGTTGATAAAGAGTGGCCTTCTCTGTCAAACTAAATGTCAAAATAAGCGAAAAGCACAAAGAGTAATAGAGAAAAAACAAACGAATGCCTGCTGCCAAATATAAATTTGAGCGTTTTTTATTATATTTCATTAAAGTGAAATAGATATTAGTTTGTTTCTAACTACAAACACTTAAAATTCTTTATATATATTGCAATGTTCCATTGCAGCAGAATTCCGGACTCTCCTCTGAGTGTTTTGTTAGAATAGTCCTCAACTCGACTCCAAGGAATATGCGGACTCACCTACAAATATGCCATGGTTATCGTTTTCAAACTTCGCGTTGTGCTCCAGCGTATTTAGGATTTACATACATATATTTATTTTTTTTTAATTATAATCTTTTATCAATATATTAAAACTAAACTATATTTCTAATTTTATACATGGATCCTTGTAAAAGTTTGCTTTTACCATTAGCATATTAATTGAATGGTAGATGTGGTGGTTGGCATAAGCCTCCTCATTATTCCTCGGTGGTAAAATTGATGTATACGTGGAATCGACGGCTCCAATAGAGCCTCCCACGAAGGGAGACGGCGCCGAAGCAAACATTTCTTTAGCAGCTTGGCGTTCCACTTGGTCATAAGAAACCTCACTTTCTGGTGAAACAACGAATCATTGATTGCATCCGTTACCCGATGAATGCCGGCTTACGGATGACTGGCTCATGGACATTCGCCTTTGCTCGCCTGCGGGTCATTGATAGCATTGATACTAGTTGCGAAGAATCTCAAAGCCACTAGAACCTACCAATATAAAAGTAAACTTCAAAATTGTCTACAGGGTTAAATATTACACGAGCTACCTGTTTCTCAGTCGATTTTTCTGTTATTCTGGAACCTCTTGTTTGGTTGAAAAGCTGAGAAATTGGGCATTCAGCCAAGTTTGGAGTTAACCGATAGAGCTTCTGAAATTCTGTTAAAAGGGATTATCCACATTCCGGAGTAAACGTTATTACTAGAAAACAAATTACCAAATTTTAAATTTATCTTTTATTTAAGTTGAAATCTCTAATTTCACTTTTCTCGATTGAGTTAACAACATAAAATTTGTTGTCGTTTAGTTTTTGGTCATCGACCAGCAAACGTCAACAGCTGATTTGGCGAATGCGAAAATCGTTAAAAAATGGTTGCTGAATAGCAGGGTCGTTAAAATCTTGGTTAAGTTGAGTTAACCAATCGAATATCTTTAAAATAAGTTAGTGAATCGCACTACTGGTCCTGATCATTTACTTGTATATGGGTCTATCTCTTCTTCTTCTTATACTTACAAACATCGAATCAAAAATTGAATACCATTTCATCTACATGAAAGGTATAAATATAGAAAAAACATTTTTTCCAACAACGGTAGACCCTCGGTAATGAATTGCAAACCTTCAGGTACATTTCTGCAAAGCTTTCCGTTAAAATCATCCACCATTCAGGATTGACATGACATGCTGGTACTTCAATTTTTAGTACAAAAGCATGAGACTCGGCCAAACATCAATTTACATACATACATATATGACTTAAATGCCAAACTACAATAGTTATCAAATCGCAAATTTGCATATCGCGAAATATATAAGCAATTAATGTAAGTAAGTTATTTTAGCTTTCAGTTTGATACAAATGGATATTTGATTAGAATTATCAAACCATTATCTTGAACAACTACTTATATCAATGGAAATAATACAAATTGATTATATCTATTATTGTCTAATAATACAAAATATTTAATATAGATATGGTTTTAGTTGAGGAATTATAATGCTCAGATAAGGTAAATCAATAATAACGCAACATAAAGTAGTGTATAGGTTGAGTCAAATTTCTGTCAGGTTGTTGAGGAATTAATTTGCGTAATAATTTATAACTGCTATGTTGAATTCTAAATTAAGGTTAGCTCGTTTGAAACAATTGCCATTGAGACACTAATTTATATTTTTTTCAAGTAAAATTAAAGGATCATGATTATAAAAATTTAAAAAACTCTTTTAATACACAACTCCGATAAATTAAAATATATTATAAGTGGCAAAGTTAGTGTCTACACTATTTATAAGTAAACTAACAGCTGCTAGGACTTATAATATAATTATTATATCTCATCCGAATAAGGAAAAAAGATAATTGCAAGTTTTATGTGGAACAAAACACTGTTGTTACTGTTTTTTTTTTTTAGAGAGCAGTATTATATGACAAAACTAGTTTTCGTTGCACTCAATAGATCCACTGCACATAGGTTTTTCTTTTCTAAAGGTGGCAAAAAGCTAACTACCGCTAAGTATTACTTTGCAGAGGGAGGACGGCATATTACTCTTCTATGAAATTCTGCGTAGTTGTTTTGTTAAGCCGCAGTTTAGTTAAGATTGTGTTCGTCATATTACAAACAACGGAACAATTTTCTTCGGGCGCAACCACAGTAGGTTTTAAACCGTAAGCGGGACCCCCCCCCCCTTCATGATTGAGACATCGCTTTCGATTGGAAACCGCAAACAGACGAACAAATTGTGTTTAAGGTATTTAATAACATCATTTGCATAGAATTTACAGCAGGTCGCCTCCTTCGTATTTAAATTTGTTCAAATAAGATTTAAAGCATCTGTTGCATGTCCAAACGAGCGCTTCGCTTTTCGCTTGTCTTTTATTGGCGTTTCAGTTTCGTGCGCTTATCGTTGTACGCCATTTGCTGCTCTGCAAAGATTGGGCACCGACTTCTTGTTCTCTGGTAGTTTCGCCTTGCTCTGTTGTATTGCCGTCGTAGTTCGGCAATCTCTTCGTTCCAATCTTTTCGTTTTCAAAATTTAACGGTTAGTGAAGGTTAAGTTGCTAATAAAGCGGCTGTTCTCTTCAAATCTGTCGGCAAGGGGTTGGTAGGATGTATGTACCATGGTAATCGTGGTCTCATGAATACGTGCCTGATGAGTGAATTCTAAGTGTACATTGTCTAACACAAGTACCCATCATTCTTAGTTTGAGTAAATTAGAATAGCTGCAGAGTTTAAATAAAAATCAAATGATATAACTTGATTAGTACAAAAACCAAAATTTACTACATAATTAAGTGCGACGATTTAAAATTTTCATATTTACCGCGGCATTACGCATGAAAAGTGCAAAATCATTCCTTAAGCGAGAAGATGGAGAGATAAAGAAGTGTAGCAGATATAACTAAAACTAAAAAAAAAGAAATAACAGCTAGTTGAAAGAACCAAACGAAATATGCTTTAATCGCAGATATAACTAAAGAATAGAAAATAATTTTTAATACAAGTGTAAAACAATTAACAGAAGCAAAGCTTTATTATTTTTAAATAGCGTAGGATGCTCAAATTAGTTAGCAAAAATAATTCAAAAAAATAATATAAAGAAAAAGAAGCGGAGGATGACCGGTACCAATTATTGAAAAGCTTTAATTAATTTATTATAACAATAAAGTACAAAGCATGTTTTTAAAAAAGATTTATTTTCTTTTAATTATTTTACATTTATATATACAATATTAAACACCATTTTCTTTTTTTTAATTCTATCTGCCATTCAAGTGTAGTTTTTGAGCTTCTAAAACTACTATAGAAAATAAATTACGATCTTATTTTAGCATTTTATTTTCCACTAATTGGAATTCAGATGTAGAACAAGAGAAATCAATTATATGTATATAGTAGAGCTCGAGATCAAATCAAATTCTTTCAACGCTTTATCAATAAAAAAAATTAGCGCCAAAATTTATTCTGACTAAATTCAGTGCGAAAATTTCATTCTTCCTTAGACTCGTCAGTGGGAAGTTTAAATAAATGCGTTTCAGTAAGAATGGAGAGTCAAATGCACTACGTATTGTGTCAAAACCAAAAGTGAGCGAGAGTATAATTATCCTACTTTGTAACATTTTACGGTTAATGAGCTTTCATCTAGCACTATGAGGACCATTCTGTTAATGAACATAAAGTGTACTGAATTCCTTCAAGTCTATTGATGTGATAAATGTGGTAAGCCTTTAAATAAATACGGCATATTTAAAGCGAATGAAGGAATTAAATTGTATAGGGTCTTGCAATAGGGACGCACAAAAGTAGACCGATAGTGACAGCAAACGACGCCATATTTTTTCCCGCTCTTTTGACATTTCTCTTCAGCAAGGTTTGCCATTTCATCATGGAAAGATATACGATCCAACAACGAGTCGAAATTATTAAAATTTACTACCGAAATTCGGAGTCAATGGCTTCAACTTAAAGAGTGCTACGTCCAATTTATGGTCGTCGTCATTTCTGGCTGAATGGCTTCGTCAGTAAGCAAAATATGCGTTATTGGACAGGCAAAAATCCACACGTACTCCATGAGTCAACATTGCATCCCGAAAAAATTACGGTTTGGTGCGGTTTATGGGCCAGTGGCGCCATTGGGCCGTACTTCTTCCATGATGATCAAGACCGGCACGTTACTGTGAATGGGAATCGCTACCGCTCAACGATAACTGAATCTTTTTGGCCCGAATTGGATGATATGAACTAGGAGGACAATATGTGGTTCCAACAGGACGGCGCCACAAGCCACACAGCGAATGTCACAATCGATTTATTGAAAACCAAGTTTGGTGAACGAGTTATATCACGAAATGGCCCAGTCAATTGGCCGCCTCGGTCGTGCGATTTGACGCCGTTAGACTATTTCCTGTGGGGCTACGTCAAGTCTATGGTCTATGGTCTATGCCAACAAGCCAGAGACGATTGATAACCGGTTTTGTTTTATTTAAAAAAAAACATTTGTAGCTTTTCTATTGAAAACCCCTGTACGTTTAATGTGAACGGGTCAGTGAAGTCTGAACTAGAACGGCGAATGAAACCATGCAATAGGAAAAAAATTTGGAATAGTGTAGTTTACCTGATAAAAAATGTGAATTAAGAGCCAAAGTCCACTCCCAAATTTGAAATTTTCTCCAGACTAAGTCTGATTGCCTCTACTCGTACTTATACTATTTCTAATGCTCACATCTGCATTATAAATAAGATTTTCGATTCATGTGCTAGTTACTTGGTTTTAACTCATATTTTTTTTTTTAATCACATTCATTTCATTACTCTCAAGGCCTATTCCAACTCGGATTTTCTGATGCACGAAACTTTAAATATCCTTATACTAAGAAAAGGCTTTACAAGGGCATTATCCTTCAGTTAGGTCAAAGTTGGTATATACCTCAATTATTTGAAATACAATTCATTCTGTCTATTCGCGTGGTTTTGTCCGGCTTGATCTCCAACCCCTTTTTTTCAGTGAGCTCCTCTAATTTTATGACACCCATTGGAATCACTTACCTCAAGGCATATAATACATTCACTTGCTGTTTGTGCTTCATTAATTATTCGGATCTTCCGGAGTAGTTAAGCTTCAATATTCCCCAAAGGTTTTTAAATTTTCTCTTTTCCTTGCATGTTAAAATTTGTAAGATTCTGTACTTCATGAAGGTATTTAAATAAGAGCATTTGATAAGTAGCATTGTAATTGCTAAATACAGGTAATTATAAAGTATAGTATTGCATTCCAACTACTATTGTTTAAAGAACGGGTGCGCATGAGCGACTTTTTACCAGAGAAAAAATGAAAATGAAATGGGAATTATAAGAGCCCCCCATTGGAAGCGTTTAGGAATCACGTTGTGATTTTTTTGTTATTTTCGATGTAATTTTTTTTTTCAATAGCTTTTCGTGTTTTTTGTATATTTTTTTTTTTTAATTTTCGGAATCATGCTTACAGAGTTGATGATAGTTTCGGAGGTATACCAATTTGTTATGAAGTGAGCGGTAGCGGACAGGTTCGAGATGTTGGACGTACCGTCTGATACCCACGATATCAAGGTGGGTAAGTTGACGACATGGAGAAGTGAAGAAATTTCACATAAGTCAAATACTGACCGGGCATGGTTACTACGAATCATACCTACCCAGATTTAAGAACGATAACTACTTGTTTTTGATTTTCTGTTTTTCCGACAGGGTGAAAAGATGATGTATGTAAATTGGAGTGAATTGTCGAACGAAGAGAACGAAAAATGATACTGAAGATGGCACAACACCGAGACCGGTTTGTCTCCAACCCAAACTTGACAAGGGCTGATGGAAAATTCTTTGAATATACATCAACGAGAACTAGCCCTTCACCTACAGAGAACATTATGGAAGACATTGAGCTCTGTTGTCGTCTGTCTGAAGCTTGAAATCTAAAAGGATACTTCGAGCATGTAAATGGGTACTTAGTGCTGAAAACCTGGTGGATACTACGTTTGAGTCGGAAGAAAACTGATCCGTACTTTGCAATATGGCGAACACCATTTCAATGAAAATGCGTAGCGCGAAACAGCTCCTCAGAACTTTATAGAAACATACACCCGGCTCGGCAAATCCATTTCTAACCGTCTAGGAGGCCCGGCTTTGAAACCTGCTCTTTTAGACCACCTGCTCAACATGAATTCCGCCATTCCAAATGCCTGAGTAGTATTTTTTTGTCCTTGCAGATAACGAATACAGCGCTAATTTGTTCGAAATCCATTAGTTTCAGAATTGGTGAGGTACAAGGTAGGAAGTTACTAATACGAGGGACAGATGATTTTGCAACCTACTATAGACTGCATTTGGGTGTTACGGACGTAGAGCTTATTATTCACACCACCTCCCGACGAAACACTCGAGCGTTGTACCTGGGGTATTGGTACTTAGACAGTAGGAGGTTTCGTTCGGGTTCAACTTGTAAAATGACGGCTTTTTGCGAGTTTGGCTTTCAAAGCTTGCTCGTCATAAAAAAGAATAAGAAACCATATATATATATATATATATTAGGCCGGGTCGATTTGTGGTGAGGCAAAAAAATCGCCCATTGCTCTATGAAAATCATATTCTAGGGATCAAAATAAGAAATCCACCATCCTCTACACCGCAAGATGAAGCAACTACATCAACAACTATCGAAAACCCAATGAGTCATATATCCAAGCATGATGTTACTGTTTTTGGTGTGTCTACTGATTTGACTGATCTTAATTTACCAACCCATCTGGATATCTTGAGATATTATTTTTACTTAAGCGAACGTGCTAAAACAGAACAAAAAAAGTTTTCCCATAAATCATTCACTATTCAAGTACAAGATAAGTTGATTGGAATTTGGGAAAAACTTGGTATGGAAATAATGCTGAAAAAAGTGTATGTAATAAATTGAATAAATTGCTTGACAAGTATCAAGAGCAAATCAAGAGAAGAAACAACACCCAACAATTTACAGAGTATGTAAAATCTCTGGAAACAATTTTTTACATTGGAACATGTAAATGCGATTTGAAGGCAGCTCCATGTGCATGCGGCTGGGTTCCCGAACGCCTCAAAGAGTTCATGCACGATCAACATAATCAGAGAAGACTAACAATGGATGTATTTATGATGGAAACTGAAGAGCAAGGAGCAACGTATATGTCATCAATGCCAACATACCAAGATCCCGATGATTCAACATACGCACCGCCACCGGTTCACGAAGATATGGACAGAAGCACAAGTTCACAATACACAGAAAAGATGATACTTTAACGATAAATAAAATTGATGAGAAGTATCATACTAGGATGGTAAAAGAACCTCATCTTGTTATTTTGAGAGAACCCAATTCTGAATTGATTGGTTACGTAAGACTGGAACATGAAACCGCTGAATACAAAACAACCAAATTAAATGGGTTTTTCAACGATAAAAATATATCACTGGATGCATTAATTGGAATATGCACTGACGGTGAGCCAACAAACACTGGCCCACACGGTGGAATTATACGACGATTCGAATTGCTGTTAAAAAGACCATTGCATTGGTTTGTTTGCCTTCTACACTTCAACGAACTTCCGTTTCGGCATTTGTTTGAAGCTTTGGATAAATCAACCAGCACTGGGCCAAGATCGGCAACCGGAAAACTGAGCCGTCAAATCGAAACTTGTGAAACTCTTCCGGTAAGTTATTGCTATCACTCATTTATTATAATTGTCAACCATTTTTAATTATTTTATTATTATATATTTTTAGGTGGTGGACGGCTTCCAGAAAATTGAGTTGCAAAATTATATATATATACAAAAAGATTTTTATATTTTTCCAGCTACTGATACATCTGTTGAACTAAGAGCAACCTTATTTTGCGCACATAAAGTTCATTCACTGAGGGAAAGCAAAGCAGCGCTGGGGAAAAGGTTACTGTTAACAAATTATCGCTAATATTTTATCTTTAAATACCATATGTGTTATTTTTTGAATACTTGAAATGGTTAATTGTTACAAGGGATCTCTTAAATATGCTTTTGGCTAACATGCGAATTTTTCAGTCTGGTCTGACAAGGAATTTAGTTGAGTGAGCGCAAGGTGCTGCCATCCAAAGGACTACAAATTAGTTGGCTTTAACTCTAATATATGTAGAAGAGAGAAGTTTCCACAAGTCGGGGCACGTGAGCTTATTTGAACGTCGAAATCACGTATTTAAGGTGTTCTATAGGCACACTTTTTTCATATATATTTAGAAAGCTCTTTTCTTCGGCGGAACTGATTCTTTGATACCCTTTTCGGAGCCTCCCTAAGAGGGAGAGCACACCACATAGCGATCCCTAATTTCGAACTCAACACTAGTTGGTGGTGATAATACACATTACAATGGTTCAGTGTGTAAAAGGCCGTACAAGTGGAGAAAGTTTCTGATTGCCATTCAGCTAGGAGTGGGCAGAACGATTATTTTCCATACGATTCAAGCAGCTTTTGCTTTTCCCACGTTTATGGTTTAAAAGCTAGTACTCGTAAGAGTTTGTGGTGCCTATCCACTAGTAGACGCGGTTACGAGCGGTCGTCTGGTTTGAAGCAAGCGGATCGCTATATTAAAATTCTACATTAAATCAATCAAATGCTGCAGAATATGATAGTGAATTGGCCTTGGTGCTCGCCACGTAGAAATAGCTGCTAAAGAAAAGGATTAAAAAGCCTAAAATGACGAAAACATTATAATGACTATGATTTGAGGGTATTCACTTGGAGTGCAAGGTGAGAAACCTGAAAAGATTGCGATGCGGGATTATCTTATATGACCAATAACTGAATTTTTTCACAATTCAGAAGTAGTTACCCAACTAGCTGAGTGTAGTTTTAGTAAAGCTCGCCTAATTAGTTGCATTAATGGTGCTCCCCTTTCTCTTGAATGATTGTTGACGTCTGAATATAATTAAGTATGGTAATCTATGTATACTCGTATGTATTATGATGATGTATTGCATTTAAATTTATTGATTTTGTCTCAAGCAGCAAATCTGCTAGCTATGCAAATTAAACTATGCAAATTTTCATCATTACACTAAAGATAATATTTGGCACTTGAAGATAAATAGTATGAGATTATATGCATGTAGTTGTAATACTCAACGTAAAATGGCTTAATTGAATACGCTGTGCATACAAATATAGCACACATGTATCATACAAAAGTGTATTAAGTTAAAAATGGTTTTTTTTTTTTAATATTGTATCCCAATCGGCTATTGGCGTCCCCCACATTTATTTGTTGCATGTATGTGTAGCCACAAAATATCAATAACGCTATTGAGCGAATCGTTTCCGACGTTTGCTGAAAAATAAAGTTTTACAACTTAGCGTTATTTTAAAGAACATCTGCAAAATATGTGCTTCGACGAGTGTAAACTAAATAAATACAATCGGTGGCCATCTGTTATTTAGTTAAAATAAAAATATCTCTACTATAAAACGACACACTGTGGTTGATTAATTGCTGATCAATTTTTCTGTATTTTCTAGTTTTAGCGTATAATATCAATGCATTTCCATATAAACTTTTAAATTTTTGATTTTTTTCTAAAGAAATTAAATTTTTTTTAACAAGTTTTACTTTATTTTATATGCGAAAAGTAAATAGTATTTAAAATTGAGTATTTTTCCGCTAACATTGCAATTTGTTATTATTTTTTGATTCATTATTTATATTTTTAAATGCGTATAAATACATGCATACATATAACAACTGCTTAATATGTGCAAAAATCAATTATGTTCCTACCGAAAGATCTCTTCACAATTCTCGTTAAAAAGTTTGAATATCTATTCGATGTTGTATAAAGCTTAAATCTTTTATTTTTATGGTTTATATTATAGAATGAAGATTTTATAAAATGTTAATACAGTACTGAACTTTAAGTACACAGCGCAAGTTTTTATTTCAAGCTATCTACACCCAGCTTGCGCTGCTACGCTTAAATTTTTTGGTACATAAATGGCATAAAGGGCTTCACCGTTCTGATCCAGACAACTGACATTTACAAATAAATCAATAACAAAAAATAAACATCATGATGTCGTTGATTCAAACGAAACTGATTCTTAGCCATTTCTATAAAAAAAGGGGGTTTTTTTTTTTAAATAAAATATACCCTACTTTGAAGCTCCAAATGAATCCAAATACTAAATGGATATTATTGTATATATTCTTGTTCTCACTATCATGAGAAATGAGAAATATAGACAAATAATATACCATAGAATCAAAGTAACTATTTAGAATAAATATCCTTCACAAAACACCATTCTACAACTTTATTTCAGTAATGGAATTAGTTTAAAAAGCTTCTTCGTTCTTATACACAACATTTGGTGCACTTCGGTGGGTCATCTCACACTAAGGTCCACACCCAGAACACGCATCGTCTATCCATGTGCTTCATTTATGGTCATTGGATAACTCAGCCTCTTCGGAAATTGCATGCGTTTAGATCGAAGTGGGAATTGTTAGTTATACGCGGTATTTCAAAAAAAAAAAAAAAACACGCTAGTCTGTTCCGCGTTGGAGAGAAGTAACTTTTAGGCTTGCCACTCCACATATTTGCTGTACTTAAATTTCACAAAATTCTAATTGGTACGAGTACGCCGGTTTTGAGAGCGATTATGTATGATGGTAGACCGATGATGGTAGAAAAAAATATTCTTTTCTAAAAATATTTGAACCAAAGCAATTAAAAAAACGGTAAAATATTTTTTCAATTACTCATTAATTGCACTTCCGAAATATAAAAACAAAACATATAAATTAATTCAGTATTATAAAATATTCCAGTAACACATCAAATAAGAGCAAATTCAATGCACAAGCCAAACTCGGACAGTGGCAACTATCCTCTAAATAAATGCAAGTCTGTCGAAGAATTGCAACCAACTTCAAGTATAGTGTTTAACAGACTAACGGGAATTCCGCGGGTGGTTTTTTTTTAATATATACATAGTTGAAATTACGGGTTGTGATTTAAAAATGTCTAGGCAAAGAGGCCAAACAAGTATTGAATTGAGAAAGTTGGTTATTAAGCATTCCAAAGATGGAAAATCTGAAAGAAAGGCTCGACAAAAACCGTTGATCAGCAAACGCAATCAGACCATCCGATTAAAATTTCCAAAAGAACGTGAAAATAAGGATTTTTCGTTCTAGAAAAATGTTTATTATTATTATTATTATAAGGAAAAGGAGTGAAAATTCACTTCTTTACCATAGAAAGGAGCACTAGTAAGAACACCTCCGGCAACTTACTATATGAGTGTGAACCAATTGTTCCAAACACAGAAAAATGTTATTTTTTACCTACCAAAGTAAATTCAAGGTTTTTGGCTCCGATATGGTGGCGGATCGGTAATGGTTTGGGGGTTCATTTTCGGCTTCTGGATTAGGATCTTTGCTTTTAATTGAAGGAATAATGAACAAGATTGACTATTTTAACATTTTTAAAGAAAACTTGCTAAAAAGTTAGATTTAACATCTTAGATTTTAAAACTATATTTCGATATTTCATAAAAATTGTCGATTGTCCGAGTTTGGCTTGCGCATTGAATTTACTCTTATTTGACGTTTTACAAGAATATTTTATAATGCGGAATTAATTTATATGTTTGGTTTTTATATTTTGAAAGTGTAAAAAATGAGTTATTGAAAAAATATTTTAACTTTTTTTAATTGCTTTTGTTCAAATATTTTTAGGAAGGAACCAAGATTCCATTATTAAAGGTTTGATACATAATGATAGCTAATTTCTAGGTCTCCCGTATAAAAGGTTGCATTTGCGAAGGAGGTAGAAAGAGGGAAGAATTTAATCCCTTTTTGTGAAAAAGTAGTTAACAAATACGCAAAGTATGTATATAATTAGTGGTAAATGTAAATCGAAATATGTTTGGAAGTCTACGAAATATTTCATGCATTTTTCTAACTGGAAATTCTTTCGTTATTTTAATTGACAAACATCATTATTATAAGTAAGTAAAATTGAGTTTTTTGATTTAGTGGTAAATATATGAAATTGTTGGAAAAATCAATTTTTTTTGGTCACAATATGAAAAAAAAACATATGATTACGTTATTTATAAAACAAACAACACACACTCGTTTGAAAGCCATGTTATATACTGAGCCATATGAATTGATTCACCAAAGCTCACCTGAACTCCCCAAACTCTTTAATACGCTTAATTTACATACATACGTATTAGTCCGTTTCGAAAACGGGACTTTAGTCAAAACGGCGTAAACAGAATTTTTAGTTTTCCATACGATTTCAAAGACGAGGTTACTGATGTGTTCGAACAAGGTAAAGTACATTTTAATTATATAGCGTACAGAAAAAGGTAAAGTGCAAAAAGTACATAACAACACATTTAAAACATAAAATCATTACAAATTAAGGTACAATGGTTTGTTTAGTTTAAGTGCATTTCAAGCTAAATAAAAATCGAGATGAGGAATTCGCCATCATATTTGGAAATTTAAATATTATTATATCATAACATCTTTGCGTTTCATCAGGAGTAATCTCAAAAAATAACTGAACATTCAGTCAATAACATTTACGAAGAACTTAGAAATTGTTCGGTAATTTTATAAGGAATCTTATACATACATATGTATGTATATTACTTCTTTATCTATAAAAAAAATAGTTTTCACTATTGCATAAATTCCAGTGACATATTTATTTATTTATTTATTAATCAACAACAAAGAATTTGCTTATAGACTATGTGAGAGAATGGGCCTCTTCATTAATTTTTTATTTTCTTGTTCAGATTTTTTAAATGCTGATACATGCGAGTTTTGAAAAACAGTTTTTTACCTCCATGGTGGCATTTATGTGTTCCGAAATTACTAAAAGCTTTTGCAAATATTGCTCACACGTATTAACTTAGTCGTCATTAAATTTCTTAAATACAGTCTCCAGGTTTTTTACTTCGTTTAAAAATTCAGTGGTCGGCTTTGTGAGTGCTCCTCTGGACACTTCATCGACCCACGTGTTTGTTGACTCATTCGAAAGGTGTTGCGTTAAGCCAAGTTTTCTGATAATGAAACCTGCAATATACTCAATCAGAATCTGTTTAGGCGCGGTATCGCAAATAATAGAAATAGAAACAGGAACAGAATTCAGTACATTTTAGACAGCGTCTGAAACGGCAACAGAATTGGGGAATTCTAGTGCTGCTTTCAACAGGAACAGAATTCATTATGTCAGCAACAGAAACAGAAAGAAGTACCTTGGACTTGTTTCTTTGCTGGTGACAGGAGAACTGACGAACATTTCAGTAAATCTTTACAATTTATTGTACAGCATTGCTTGCTGCTATGCGTTGTTGAATAAGTGTTCATTATTATTGTGAAGAATATCATGGGTATCGAACGAAAATACAAAAAAATATGAAACAGAAATCGAAGCGTCAGATTTCTGTTTCTGTCCTTTGTTGCACCAACCCGAAAACAGCCAAAAACGGTTACAGAATCAGTTAAATTATGTTCCTGTTGCTGTTCTTTGCGACACAGCGCCTTTAGGCTGCATTTAACACAATTAAAAAAAGTGGCACTGTTTCTGTTGGAAAAGTAGTTTATTCTTTCTATTATCTATGCTGTTATATTTTACCTTATATAAACTAATTAAATGCAAGAACTCGTAGTTCCGTTAAGGATAAATCATTTAGGTAATACAATATGTGTTTTATATGTATTTTATATTTATGTATATGTATTTTAGTTACACTTCAAACAACTTACATACAAACGGGGCAGGTGATACGTACGTACGATACGAACAGACGATAATAGCAACCTAAGTACATATACAGAGACAACGGTCGGCATTAATGTTTTCACTTGCTCTTATAGAGATTTTTCTTATAAATCAAATTTTTGTGGCAAGTACTCACACGTGCTAAAAGGACATGCATGGAATAGCGGAGGCTGCTCACTCATGGGCTTCGATGCAAAAGAATGCTCGCACAAGGGTGGAGGGGAAAATTAGCAGGGACGAACGAGCGACAAACTTTGGCAAAAAAAACCTATATAAAAAGTGAAATAATAATAATCGAAACATACTGTTTTCAAGTACTTACGCGTGCCAAATGGGCTAAGATACAGATAAACGGTCACTTAGTATACCAGTCACGATCTTGACTTGATTGAAATTTTAAAAAATTCTTACTCAAGTTTTCACAATTTTCAAAAAAACTGTCAGCGAATCTGAACAAAACAAACGAATCAGTGAAACCGACTCTTTTTTTTTTTTGAAATTTACTAGGTACTATTTAAAAATATTTCATAAGATTCATACAAAAATTTTCAAAGAAGTAACACTGTTTTAGCTAAAGGAGACGTCATGTGAAGAGTGAGGAGCAAAGTTGTTTTTTCTACGGTATCCGACTTTGGTTTGGAGCCACTGTATATACATTTGCAAAACTGGGAGGTGCCACGCCACATGGATGAGAAAATTTCATTATATGGTATATTCGGAACAATGCAGTGCGGATGAGTTATATCTGGGTGTTTACATATATCTAATGGATCAAACTGTGCATCAATTTGGCAAAATGGGAGGTGCTACGCTCTACTCGTATACAATAAAAATGTCGAATTCGTTGTAACTCCACAGTAAAAATTGGCAGATCAAAGCAAGCCGGGTATGCTAGAAACTATAACATGATTTTGAAACTTTAAACGACGTTTATTAATTTAAATAAACATAAAAACAAAAAAATATGGCTATGGTTTAAATATACCACACCGAATTTCAAAAATTTTTATGTATTAGTTATTTCTCTTCCTAATTCAATTCTTTACACCAAATTTCTAAATTCGCGACATGATTTAATTAAATATTGAAAGTGGTTTGATTTGTTGTAAATTATCGTTATGTGCGAGATGAGTGTGGCTTTAGTCTGATTTCTATAATTTTCGAAATTGTGATTTCTGACTATAAATGCAAAGTGTACGTAATGTGGTAAAATTTAACAAAGAAGTTTCAGAGATATACCAACTCGCTCTAAGGTGGTCCATATCATGGTCATTCACAACATTTATGGTTCCATATATTTCATAATAAATTTTCTCTATACAATTTGAACAAATTACCTTGCATAGTTAATAAATATCGGATTTTTTGAGGTGTGCGATTAAAAAAAGGTGTGCGATTTTTAAAATTTTCGAAATTTTGGAATGCAATGTGCGCACCAAATTTGGTGGAGTTTGGTGGCATAGTTTTCACCATAACCATTTTTTTTTATTCCCTGTGTTTCCTTCTGGAACCTTATTCTACGTATTCAATTTAATCAAATTATCTTTAATAGCTACTTATGTAGATATAAAGATTTTTTGAAAATTACCATTATATGATAGGTGGGCGTAGTCTTGGTTCGATTTCTACAACTTTCAGAATTTCGCTTATCTACATTAAATGTGATGTGTCTACCAAATTTCGTTGCAATGCCCATTTCAAAATTTCTTTGATTCGGTGTATTTGTTAGTGTAGCCCCATCTTTCGTATTAAATTTGAGTAAATTTTCTCCAATAGTGCCTTAATATATCTGGTTTTTTATTTGGAGAAATTACCATTATATGCAAGGTGGTCGTGGTTTTCGATTCTAAAAATGTTGGACTCACTGACTGGAATTGCAGTGTAGAGTTTGATACCAAGGATATAGCTTATTTCAATAAAGTGAATAGATCCACGTCCATTTTCCAAAAAAAATATTCCGAGATTAGTGTTGCCGGGCGAAATTTATAACGAGTGAAAAGTGAAATAAATCGGGCGAGAGTGAAATTCAAGATAATGTTGAATGTAAACTAAATCAGCATTTCGAAAAACAGAATTGTCAAAAGCAGACATTAATTTCCATTTTTAAATCTGAAACGAAAATTAATTTATATAGCAGTCGGTTATTAAAGTTCATATAAGCCCCAAATTAAACTCTCTCCTAAACTTGTTTTTATTTTAGTTGATACAAACAAATTACCAGTAAGTGATTGAAACTGTTTTTAGAAAATATTTCATTTTCTTTCAAATTTGGTAAACATGGTCACCTAAAAACTAACTAAGTATGTGCATTGCCTAGAGACATCTTTGACGTCTTCTTCGGATGACTTCACCCATCATTATAATTACCATAATTGTACTCCAACTATTCACGCTAAATAAATGCATTTGTATTGTATTTATTTTGGAGAATATTTGCATAACTCTATTGAAGCTTTGCCAATTTTGCATAAAGCTCAGTGTAAATAGTAGCTAGAGCTATTCGTTTTGAAAAGCACATCTTAGTTTGCAAAATGTAACACATTTCTACACTTAAATATACACGTACAAATTTGCAAGCTTGCATTTTCCTGCAACTGCAACACAAATCATTTATCAGGCGTCCGGAGCGTCATTACCATCGTCCTGCATGTCGTCTAAATATTTGTGCACCTACATACATACACACATACATACATATGCAAATAAATTTATTAAATACCTAATGGCTTAAGCAAATTTTGTTAGAAAATTATTTGCATGTAAACATTATAAAGTGATATCCGATTTAAGTTATTAACACAAAAAACGATTGTTTGCTAATAGAGTAGTGAATGTGGCATTAAATGATTGATGATGAAGGGTTGCAAATCACTGGGTCAATGAATCAAATTTACATAATTGAATTAACTCAAAAACAGTTCTAGCAATTTGAAATGCAAATTTTGAAAACACTTAATCACTCCTGCGAAATTCTATAATTAATGCATTACAAAATGACTAGGGAAGTTTTTTGCGAATGTTGGCTTAAACTGCACGTGAGATGAAAATGGGTTTATTTGCATTAATTCTAGTTGATACCTACAATTCCGTTTGCATTTCTTATCACGCTCCATATACTCACGGCGGGCAGAGAGCGAAGAAGTTGCGTTGCATAAAAATCTCAACAAAAACTGAAAGCAGGGGTGTATTTTTTTGAAATCTTAAGGTTTAAAATCATTTTTAACGATATCCACATTTACATATTTCAGATAAATTATGAAAATATTTGCGAAAGTAAAAAGGTCTATTTCTCGATTATTAAAACAAATTTATACGAAACGAAATCTCATACAAGTTTCTTTTCATTTTTAATACACTAAAACTATTCAAATCAAGTTTTTCAATTTGTTTCTACCAAAAGAATTATTGGTCTATAACTTAATTCGAGTGGGGGGTTTTCCAAAATTTGAACGTTTATTTAAAAAAAACCATGTACAATAGTATTATTCAAAGTATTGCCCATCTGAAGCTATAGCTTTTTCCATCTTTCTGGCAATTTGTGGATCCCATCCCAAATGGACTGCGCCAACTTGGCAGCCAAGAATGAATCAAGCCAATTTTTAATATCCTGCTCTGATGTGAACCGTATACCAGTGAGGGCGTTCTGCATCGATCGGAACAAATGGTAGTCAGAAGGGGCAAGGTCTGAGCTATAAGGCGGGTGGGATAAAACTTCTCATCCACTGTTTTCCAAATAGTTCTTAACCGGAATAGCAACGTGGGGACGAGCGTTGTCATGGTGGAAAAATCATTGCCTCGTGTCTGGTCGCATATTCCGGGCGTTTTTCGGCTACTGCTCTCTTCAAACGGATTAATTGTGTTCCATAGCGTTCTCCATTGATGGTTTCACCCAGTTTTAGCAGCTCATAATACAGCACACCCTTTTGATCCATCCAAATACAGAGCATTACCTCCGCGCCATGGATATTCGGCTTAGCAGTTGATTTGGCTGGTTGGCCGAATTTCACATATGATTTTTTGCGCTTGAGGTTGCCGTATTGGATCCATTTTTTCATCACCAGTAACAATCCGATGCAAAAACGACTTCCTTTTGTGGCATTCCAGCAGCATTTCGGACAAGCAAAACCGCCTTTCGACATCTCTCGGCTTGAGTTCATGTGGAACCCAATTTCCTTGCTTTTGAATATATCCAGCTGATTTTAAACGTTTTGAAATGGCTGCTTGAGTGACACCCAAATATTCTGCGAGCTCTTCCTGCGATTGGCATCAATCTTCGTCGAATAATACTTCCAGTTCTTCATCTTCAAACTTTTTTGACTGCTCAGGACGTTCATCGTCTTCCAAGCCAAAATCACCATTTTTAAATCGTGCAAACCACTTTTGGCACGTTCGCTCAGCTAGAGCATGTTCGCCATAAACATCCACCAAAATACGATGACTTTCGACAGCAGTTTTCTTCATATTAAAGTAATGAAGAAGAACTCCCCGCAAAAACACTTTTTCAGGCACAAAGTTCGACATATTTGAGTGAAAAAAGTTATTGTTGTTTACGCTTCAAATGAATGACATATGTACATATACTGAAAAGACGTACAATCACAGTAGCTTTCCAACGTATGTTCGGAATATATTGGAACGATTGAATACAAACAAGTTACGCCATCTCTTAGCAAACCGCACGAATTAAGGTATGTACCCAAGTATACAACTTAATAAAGCACAACTATAACCAACGCATGTATCAAGGATAAAATATGACAGAAGCCATTTATTAAGAAGTTATCTTTAAATTTGAAACGACCATGGAAGGAGTTATAAAAATACCAGGGGACGTACGCCCCTTGTGGCAGAACTTCTTGATTTTTCCTTTGAGAAGCCGAGCATTGAACGGATAGAAGAACAAAAATAAATCTAATGACAGATATTTTTGTGTTTTGAAATTTCAATCTCAATTTTAACCAAAGAATAATAAAAAGAAGCAAATAATATTTTCGAACTTAAGAACGTTGCATATTTCCTCACGAGTGTCTACAAATTGATTTTATTATGCATAATTCCTCGGACTAGAGAGACCTATGAAAGTTTAAAAACTTTATTTTAGTTAACTAACTAACTAACTGAATGAGATGGTTGGGTTAGGTTAATTTGGTAGTTCCCGCAGAGGGAACTCGCTTGGACATAGTAAATAAGTTCATTGTGATCCACCTGCATGAGATACTTTTGAAAAATATATCAGATTTAAAATTTGATCTACTTTCTAATGAAGAGCAAACGCCTTTTGCCCTTTCGGTTTTATTACGTTAAGTAGATTTAGATGCTTAGATACAATGACTGACGATAAAGTTCCGAATAGTAGTAAAGAAAATTTACAAAAATTCAAACATCGATGAAAAAGAAGACTATTTTAAATTTCAATGACACACAACAAAGCTAAGGAATACCAAAGCAGAGTTTATGTTCCTCTTTTTACTGAAGAAGATAAGGATGAAGATGATGATGAAGATGATGAGATGTGTGTGTGCTATACAGATACCGCAAATACATAGATGGCCCACATTAAATTCAGTGCAACATTTTCTATCATATACTACTATCTATAATTACCCTTTTGTGATATATCACTGAGAAAATCATTTATGTTACTTATTTTAAGGTTAATGAGCGTAAGAAATAGAAAAGGTGCGAGTGTAAATATCACCCAAAGTTATTGACGAAAATATTTTTGTTGAAAAGGTAAGCTATTTATTTGTATTAGGTTAGGTTGGAGTGGCTCCCGCCTGCAGCAGCTCACTTAGGCCAGTATTAGAAGGCCCATTGTGTTACCACAACGAACAATTTTTCTTACCACCCAAGAGGAAATTACCCCTCACCAAACCATTTTGCCTCGCTGATGAACCTCAACAGGCAATTTACCTCGGTGCTTGAAACCTCACTAAGGTCATCCAGAAACGGTAATCCCAGATATCGCATTCTGCTTTTACACAGTGCAGGACACTTACACAGTAAATGCAAGATCGTTTCCTCCTCCTCATCATTCTTGAAGCTCCTACAGCATCTTCGGAAGGGCACCCCCAACCTTTCAGCGTGTTTCTCTATCAGACAGTGTCCTGTAAGAGCCCCGATCACGTTAGAAATGTTTTCCCTTCTTAGAGAGAGAACGCTGCGTGACCGTTTCCGGTCCCACTTAGGCCACGTCTGCCTTGAGGTTCGACAGGTCGTATTTGATGTTTATATATACAATCTCTGAATAGCAGTTTGAAAGTGGCAAACGGCATACCAATGCGTTCTTTATTCTGAAGAATCTGCTTGGTCATAACTTGTCTTGCCAGTTCGTCTACCATGCAGTTTCCCATTATGTCCCGGTGACCAGGGACCCAAATGAGGTATAGTCTGTTCTGCTTGGCCATCGCCTGTAGAGATAGGCGGGGGTCCAGCGCGATGTTCAAGTTAAACGTGAAAGAGCTCAGAGCTCTGATTGCAGCCTGGCTGTCACTAAAAATGAAGATGTCTCTTCCTATAATCCCGGTCCTAATCCTCTCTACCGTTTCCATGATAGCCCAGACCTCAGCCTGGAAAACCCTGCAGTGATCTGGGATTCTAAAGAAAATTTGCAGGAGAGGGGTTCGTGAGAAAATGCCTCCTCCTACCTTATTATCGAGTTTCGGGCCATCTGTATAGATGGCAATGCTATCAGGTGGAGTATGAAACTCAAGTTCCACTCCTACCTGTTTGGAATTCGTGCAATAAAGTTTCTTTCAGAAACCGATGTCCAAACACTCCGGTCCGTGCTGCTCGGAATAGAGCAGAACTTGTTCAAAATACAAGAGTGCCACTGGGATGTCTCTCTTAGTCGCAAATAAGTCATCGCTGCCATCTGTTGTCCAACCAAATCTAAAAGAAGGAGGTCTAAAATGGCGTTCAAGGCCTCATTAGGAGTGGTTCTGAGTGCCCCACTTATGCAGATCAGACTAGATCTTTGCACCTTGGTGAGTAGCCTGAGGTTAACCTCTTTATCTAATGCAGGCCGATCACCCCATATATGTAAGAGAATTGGAATTGTTGAACTAGGTTCTATTTCCAGTTCAACTTCCTATCTAAAATAACGACTAGAAATTTGGCACTTAGAAAGCCTTAACCGGATACTATTTAGTACCGGTGGAGTCACCGAAGGCACTTTATACCTTCTCGTGAAGAGTACAAGTTCCACTTTACCAGAGCTGACCCAGAGCCCGCAGTTTGTGGACCACTTGGATACCTACCGAAGCGCACGATGTATTAGCTCGCATAATGATTGCTGAAACTTTCCCCTGAGTGCGAAGGGACGTCAGGTATCTCGCAGTAGCGTATTTACGGCGAGGTTTCACACAAGTCTGGATAGGACACCTCTTTGGGGCGTCCCACTCGACACGTGCCGCGACAATTCGCTCGCACCCAGCTTAGCCCTTACTACTCTGCAACAGAGTAGCTGGCCGATAACGTCAACCCCTAGTATTTGTATTGAAATGTAGAAACTTCACTTGACATTAAACACATGCCTAGATGGATAACGTTTAATTTAAAATAAAAAATAAAACTAAAAGTCAGTGAGAAATGTAAAAGGGGAAAAATCAGCTAAAACTCTAACTCACTTTATATACCAGTTATGGACAGTGAGTTTTTTTTATAACACAAAATAAATCGCAATTTGCGATACCTTAATAAATGGTCCGGTTATTTTCGGTCTCCGGTGCTATAGAAGTGAATTCCATCTGAACTGCATATCTTTTGAAGGGTTTGTTAATCATCTTTGGGATGTTATAGGACAGAAAAAGGCTTTGCTGTAGCCAAATAAATTAGGTACATATATGTCTTTAAAGCTACCAAGGGAAACATTTTCGGAAACTTCTCAAAGAAATGGAAGGTTGTAGGGTCCTTCCGATTGGAGCTTTAATTAAAAGCCATGAACAAAATCGTAAATATGTACTTATTCAAATTCATATGATTGTTGAACATTGAAAACCATCTATTACATTCTTGAATATCGATGGTTTAAAATTATTGCCCAACTATGCCGAGAGTCCACTCATAGACAACTCATAAAGTTCTGGTATAGGTTTAAATGTAAATAGGAATGATGAACCAAGTTGTGTTAACCGTTTAAAGAATACTGTAGTGACATTTTCATTTCAATATATTTTAAAACTTAATGAAATAATACAATCTTATATAGTTATTTAAATGTCGGACTATACTATATGGCAAGACAAGAGCAAAAATTGATTAAACATCGACATTTTTATGCAAGCGATCTTCGCTTCCTGTTCACCGTGTACTTACAGAAGATTTTTTAAAGCTAAAAATGCAGCTTCGATGAATTTAGAAAGAAAACAATGTACCGCAGTTACAGTAAAGATGAATTTTACTCTAAAGTTAGTAGCAATTATTTAACATCATTAGCAATTTCATATCTGCAAAAAACACCTGCAACTAATTTAAGGATCAACTTTGTCTCGACTATGACTAAAAGGCATTGTTTTTAACAGCACAACGCTTATTAGATATGAACTTAGTCTAACTATAAATATGGAGTTTCTGAAAATCTCAACTACATAAAGAATATATTTTTAGTGGGATCATAAAAAAATTTGGTACTCGGACCAGCAGCATATTTTTTCTAAAATCAGCACGCATTTTCTGTTCCAGTGCCAACTAGCGTACCCATTTTTAGTAAATTTTTTTCAGGACGCACCCCATTATGCGTTTCGAGTTTCAACAAAATCGTATAAAAAAAGGGAGTATAACTTTCCTCAAGCGCCACCTAGCGCGTTTATCTGTCATTAAAGTATTTTCCATTGCACCTTTCTAATAGCATCAATATCGGGCCGTAAATACGAATTTTCTGAATGTTTCGACTCATGCGCCATCTAATGGATTGAAATTTAGCCTACGTCCGTGCCACCAGTCTAGGGAATAAACTATCCAAATTTAGTTTAAATCGGTTCAACGGCATTTGAGCCATGTCGTAACAAGGAAAACGGTTATATTTTGATTTATATACAGAAGTGATTCTTTCAAACGCAGAGCCTGCAAATAATGATTCCTTTTTGTTAAATTTCTATTAAAAAAGTCATACTGAAAGCGAAAAGTTGCCTACAAAACGAGTACGCTAACATTATAAAATTCAGATGAGATAAGCTGGAAAACCGCAAACGGATTTCCAAGTGCACAGGCACAGTTACCCATGGCAAAGTCTTGGGAAGGATGAGGGGAATGAGGGATATGAAAAAAAAGAAAAAGGTGGGGATGGGACTTAATATCTCCTCGTCAAATCTTTCATACTCTTTGATAAATCCGAGAAGCTTCTCGTGAGATAGAGATCCATAATATATCTGATCCAAACATGCTCCATCTCAGGCCAGCAAAAATGGGGCAGATGCAAAGGAAATACTATCTGCTATCCTCATCCTCCACGCCATATGTGAACATCGGGTCATCGATGATGCCTATGGTAACCATGTGTTACCCCATAGATTACATCTTGTAATCTACCCAACCTGAGTTCGCAGATACTTGCTTCTCTATCAAAGTAAAAATTTCGCCACCTCTCTTCGGTATTTTCAGGAGACACTTGGTTGTTTTGCAGGTGTCGGTAGTGCACCGATGGTTCTCATGGGTCTTAAACATGACATCCCTGATGTACTTGACCGTCCCTGTTCTGGAGTTGAGTTCAAAACTTGTCCAAGAAACTAAGTTCAGGACTTCTATTGTTCGAATTTTCATTTCGAGTTTTTAACAACCTATTTAGAAAATTCTCAGACCTTTTAAAAAGTTTTGTCAAGCTCATATTTTCCTTCATATTGCCGCTTTTCTTTCCCTTTTCCTTCTGGGTGGACAACCCGTCCAAAACAATTAACTAAAGAACTCGTTCAGTGACCAAAGAAATTGAATAATTCACGCAGCGTGTCAATGGTACCTGGATTAGCATTACTTGGCCATAGCATAATAACAACCAAACTCACAGATCTCCAAACGGTTGCCGACTAAAGCCGTATGTTTACACGGTACTTCAAAGAGTGTATCACCGATAGAACGTGCCATGATTCCATAACGTGATATCTACATTTTCACTGTTATAAGATTAAGTTAAATTAATGTGGCTGTCTACACTTTTGCCCCTGGGGGAAGGCAAATTTTAGCCTGGTGGCCCAAGTTGAGACTCCTTATTCCTCATTTTCGCTATTTTAAAAATCGAATTAGTTAGCTTGCTGGCGATACCGAGGAGCCTCGTCGAATCAAATAAATCCAAAGAATCGTGGCAAAATCAACGTCATCGTCTTGTTGCTAACACAGGACAATGCCTTAGATAATGCTCGAAACTTTCGACTTCTTCTTCTACGTGGCATCCGTGACAGAAATTATTCATCTCCAGTCACATTTTGCAGGAATGCGTCCCACTAAGTGGTGGCCAGTGGGAATCACACACATTTGCCTAAGGAGGAGACGCTCCAAGTGGATGAGACGGCGAGTTTTACTCTTATAATATTTAGGCTGATCTGCCGAGACGGTCCACATGTGGGGGCAGCGATCCATCTTGAATTAGTCTGTTCGATAAAGCTCGATCTGAGCCAAAGTTTGCCGGATAATATTGGAACTCCTCTGTTTAGAAAGGCACTGATGTCAGATAAGGAGGTTTCTTCTCTTGTCAGCTCATCTGCTATCCAGTTGCCCGGTACATGACTATAAACCGGCACCCTTAAAATAACTGTAGAATAATAAGCGGCAAAATAGATTAAATCCTGTACACACTCAATCGCTGTTGAAGTAGTGGTTTAATAGCAGCTTGGTAGGAGGGTTAATAAGAAATACGGCCGCCTCTCTTGTTGCGGTGGGTTAAAGCTAATCTAATCTAACCTGAAGACTGTGAGCTCCACGAGGTTCATGCTGCTAGGATTCGGCAGCCGAAAACTAAGGTTGAGAGATTATGCCCTCTTCCCACCAGACCCTGGAAGGAATTAGGGTAAAGTAGGTATTTAAAAGTTTAAAGATATTGCAGCTACTCTGAAGTATTTTATACAAGCCTGCATAAGGCTTGCTCTCCTGTAATCAACATGCATGCCGCCTTTTGTAACTTGCTAAACACACACCTTTTTGCACATCCAGTGCACCACATATATACAGTCTGAAATCAAATTGACAGATTTACATGGATACGGAGCAGCAATAACTTCCCTGGCCCGCACCTCTGCATTGCGTCATCAGAAGTTAAAAGTTGGGTATTTCAAGCTTTTTCGAGAATAGTACAGTAAAGAGAGAAGAAAATTATAAAATAGTTGCATGACGTTTCGTTTCCCGTGGCAAGACATGTCGTCTTATTTGACCATACAAGTAACCAATTGGATCTAATCAGATTCGTATGTCCGAGCGTGTCGCGCGCGCTCCGGCTCGCGGCGACGCACAAGTCGGAGCGCGCGCGCTCACACATAAAAATTGTTTGCGATCACACCACTTCGAACTGCACGCATTTTTTTCCACATATAAATGCACAAATGTTTATTACGTAAGTTGTCATAAAAATTTTTGATTTCAGAGGCGCAGAAGTTGTTTTTATTTTCATTTGTTTATAACAAAAAAAATTAATTTGCAATAAACAATGGATTTTCATCACGCGAAAAATTTATTTCGAAACTATAATGTTTCATTAACTTGTATTTAAAAACTCATCTCAATTGGACACATATTGCCAGAGAAAAATATTAATGTTCAAAACACTGCAAAAAAATTCAATTGTTAATGAAAAATAAACGGTTTGAAATTTCGCAACCAAATTTACAGAATGTTTTCATGATCTGAAAAACTCTGTGTTAGCCAAATTTCACCGCTAAATATGAAACTTGGTAAATTTGGGGTCCACTTGCGAAAGCCTTACCCATAGCCGAATTCGCATTAGCCCCACATTCTTTGCACTGGATTTTTATATTATTGTATAGACAGATAGCTCAAAGTTCGAGCGTAGCGTAGATAGAGGCTTATACTCTGAGAACATGAGAATCTCCATTAGCTTCCGTCTACCGGACCACTGTAGCGTTTTTCAGTAACTTATGGCAATTGGCAGTCCCGCCACGTTTTCACAAAAAGCCGGCGGCAATAAAATCACTCAAAAAGCAGTTGACAACCTCCATATTAGCCATAAAATACTTCGCATCTCTCAAAGAGATGGCTGAGTAATTTCACCGAAAAGTGGTATGGGCTCCTGACCATTGCGACATAGAGGGGGCATAGATACAAACTTGCAGCCTACTTGCCGATCAGATTCCCCTCCTTCTACGGAGAAGACGAACACATTTCACTACAGGTTGGTTAAGCCCCATCTAGAGCAAGGAGTTGTGGAAGGCAGCTGTAATATCTAGAAATATTTTAGTGACATATCCATAAAAGCCCGGCCTTTACGAAATTAGTGGAGTGCTGTATTTATGAATAGACCTCTTTTTACCTCTCGATTACGCATGTGGATAGTTCATAGCCCTAAACTGACATCAAAGCGCCTATAAAAAAGCTTTGAAATATTCCACTCGCATCAAGAGCAGCTGCGGAATCCCTCGACTTGTTAACGAGATGATTGGGATAATTAATACACAATATTTTAAGGTTGCTGGTTATTGGGAAAGAAGAGGGAATTGTGAAGCTGAATGGTGTGCCGATCAATATCGATTCTCCCCTCTTCTGATATCGATGATATATGTTTGTAATTGATTAATTGCTGAAGTCGGAAACGATGGATGATAGTTCACACTTATTTTCAGAAAATGAAACCAATCTGTTCGGGTTAAAAATAAATTTAGGAAAATATGGGAATCTTTGAGAATAAGTAGTAGATAAAGCTGTTAGCTCAGATCGCTTCTGGAAATGGAGCTCTTCCAGATAGAGCAAACATGAATTTTTATTAACTAAATTAAAGCTTAGTTTGTCTCCGTGCCAATTGGCGTATCATTTTGATATTTATGAACCGATTTCGCAGTGATAACTTAACTCTGCTCTGCGAAATTAAGATCTCTAATGCATAATATGAATAGTACTTACTAAGCTCAGTAAAGGGTGCGTAATACCAAGTCCAGACGACGATTTTATGACTCATTCCTAATATTCTGTGAAAAGAAGTTGAAAATATGTACATGTCTTCTCCCTGCAAACACTGTTTAACTTTATTACGAACCAAACATGATATTCTCGACAACATCCAAATTTTCGTTGTTTTCATAAGCACCTCTGGTACGATAACTTTTCACCAAAAAAAAAAAAATCGATGATTTGCCATCACTAGTTTAGAAAAAAAAATAAAAACAAAAAAGGGGACAACCGGGATGAAGAAAAACCGAAATATTTATAAGAAGTGACGCTGCTCGAAGTGCATTGAGCGAAGCTTTAATTTGAAGGTCGGTTACCGGATTGCCTTAGAGTAAACAGGTAAATAATTAGAGAAATATCATCGAAAACCAGTTAGTAAAAAGGAATGCTGTCCGGATGGTCATGTTTGATATTAAAAACATCTACTAAAACAACTTGTTTTCATTGCCGTATGAACATGGTGTAATAATGAATGCCAGTAGATAGCAGATACATTTTAAAAACGACTTATTCGAAAAATGTTTTCACAAATTGAATAGCGTCACATCTTTTTCCAAAGCAACTCAGTGAATATTTAGTTCATTTGTATATTTTCTAACGCCATAGCTAAAGTGAAGATAAATCTAAAACAAAATATAAAATTTTTCCAGGGACGAATATTTTCTTAAAGGTTGTAAGGCTCTTCGGGAGCATCGTTGCCGTGCGCCGTAAATAAAATGTAAAATATTTTGTTTCTTTCCATTTCTACGCTCTTCAATTGTTTTAAATGAGTTTAAAAAACTTTGTTGTTTAACTGTTTCTGCTGCTCTTGCTTCTTCTACTGTTGCTGTTGGCTGTCTTGTCGTGTTGCTTAATGAAAGTGACGTGCAAGTTAGAAATTCTTGCAATGCCTGCTGTGCATAACTTGGCTAAGCATTTTCTTTACTTGAAGTTGATGGAACGACAAATTATATACTTATATCTATGTACATAAATACATTCATACATATGCACATATAAACGTAGGACAGTAAGTTAGTGTGCTCATGCTGGTGTGATGTGATAAAAATTGCTTTGTCGCTAAGTAATAATGTGGCAAAGTTGACTAAGAATTCACAGGTATTTCAAGGTATTTCGTTATGAAAAATGTGCGCTATTTAGATGAGGAAAAAGTAATGAATATTCGGTAGATGGTGAAACTAATATTGAAAATTCATAACTCGGAATAAATTTCATATTTCCACGAATCGCACACATACTCCTGCGAAATCAATGGGCCATTCTTTTATTCTATAATATTGCTGTAATATTGCGGAGACATTCCTGTGTTATTTGGAAAGGTTATGATTTCGAATAAGCACTAAATCAAAATGTCTATTAGAGAAAAGTACTTAAAACTAAGTAAAATAGTTGGAATGAAAGATGAACTCATTCCATCTACTAGTCCTCCCAATATAATAAATGTGAAAGTTTGTGTGTGATTGAGTGTGTGAGTATGTTTGATACATTTTCACGCACAAACGACTAAAGAGATTTATCTAACGGTTTGCACATAAGTAGACCTTACCCTGAGTCAACATATAGGTAATATATGAAGAAAGTTTTCCTCCTGTTAAAAAAGTGAAAGTACTTAAATAAATAAGCCAATTCATATATGGCTATTTTACAGAGGGATTTGGATAAGATTTGACAAATTTGTATATATTCCGCTATATTTTTTCCACATAAGCAATTTTTTGAACGGAGTTTCCACCTGTTTAAAACAATAGGTGAAATCAGATATTACAATATGGATATCAGACGAAAGCGGCTTAACAAAGCTTTGTTTTCCAAATGCTTTGAAAGATGGTTTTTTAAAGTCAATTAACGAAATTTGACTGTCAAACAAAGAAATTTGAGAAATCCTTATTTCAAAAATATTTTTGGAGAGGGTTGCCACTTGTTCAAAAAATAATAATTTATATTAAATTATATAAAAATTATATCAACATGAGATTCAAAAAAATACAGTGTTGTCACCTGATTAAAATATTAATTAAAAAAAGTCTAAGCTTACTGAAATATACCACTATTACTTTCAAATGAAAGCGTTTATACAAAAACGTTTTTGAAGTGGGTCATCAGTTTTTAAACAACGTTGATTAAACTGCAACCCGATAAAATTTTTTAGGTTCAACGTAATTTATAAGACAAATTAAACTTTACAATATTGATTTGAACTGATAGAGGTTAACGAAAATTTAGTCTAGAATTTAGTCTTGGAAAGGGTTACCAACCGCTTGAGAACTAAATACAATTTAATTTTTTGTAACTTTTTAGGGCAGAAGAAAAACATATCTAAAATATAATATTATTAGTTAATGAACTTGATACCGAGACTAAGCAACTAATAGATGCTCTAAAAACTGTTTTGAAATATATCTGCCCAAATGAGAGTCATGTAATCCCAAGGCGACGTTTCCCGGCGAACCAGCAATCTCGGAAAACTTATGCAAAAAGCTAGGAAGCTTGTTAATAGGGCAAAGTAAATGGGGGATGGGGCTACCATAAAGTCTCTCCTAACGGCCTACACTTCAGAGTTTAGAAAGTCCAAAAGGGCTAGATTGTTAGATGTTAAGAGGACTAGGGAAATATTTCCTCACTGCCAAAGCTCTATCATCAACAGTTGACCCTTAGATTGGATCTCTCTATGTACTCTAAAGAAACCAAACGGTAGCTATACTGAATATCCGAAGAAAACAAACAGGCGTGCACCAAACACCAACTTCCCGGGATGCATTGCAAAAGCCCAGCTCCCATAAAAACTGAAGAGAACATAGTGTGCGCAAATAAAAGGAAAGGGGCTAATCGGGAAGAATTATCAGTGTGCAATTGAATTATCAGATATATATACATATATAAATATATCGCAAACCACATATCGATTTTAAGGTCAACGAATGGCTATAGACATTTTGGGATTAATAGATGATCAACCCGGCGATAGTAAAAAGCAGGACAGTTTCTTGAGTTGCTGAAAAAAGTCTGCTGAAATAACCGTACTGAATTTTAGTTTATTAAATCAAATGCCCGTTCTGCTAATTTTAGTGTTTAGTGGACATATTTAAGTTTGGTTAGGATAAAATGGTAGCCACCACGCTAGACCACGGTTGCACACGTGTAGTGCGATTCACTAACCTTAAACGATCCGATAGTCGCAATTTTTGACGGCAATTTTTGTCGTTTGCAGTAACGATTATGCGATTCACTAACTTATTCCTAACGACACTTAACAGCAGTCTCGTTGTATTTATTCAAAGCGATAAACAGTGGCACCTCTGTCAAACTAAATGCCAAAATAAGCGAATAGTACAAAGGGGAATAGAGAAAAAACAAACGAATGCGTGCTGCCAAATAAAGCGAAATAAGATAATAGTTTATTTCAAACTACAAACGTTTATAATTCTTTTTATATATTGAAATGCTCCATTGTAGTAGAGTCATCAACTCAACTCTAAGGAATATCTGGAATCACCTGCAAAATTTCCATGGTTTTCATTTTCAAAATTCGCGTTTGTTTAGGGTTCACATTGTATATTTACATTTTTTTAATTAAATTCATTTATCTATATATATTACAACTAAAGTATACTTCTGTTTTTATACTCGGATCCTTGATAAAAGTTTGATATTACCATTTGCACATTAATTGAATGGTTGAAGTGGTCATTGGCATAAGCCTTCTCATGATTCTTTGGTGTGCAATCGACGACCCCAATAGTGCATCCCACAAAGGGAGACGACGCTGCCATGCGACAGTCGGTTCTCGTTCCCACGACAGTCGGTTCTACGATACCGGAACGACCCAGATTTATTTCCGGCCAAGGACTGTCATTTCAGCAGCATTCTCCGAAATTTTATGGGGAATGCTTTATGGTATTACAACAACAACAAAAACGTTGAACCAGACATTTCTTTAGCAGCTTGGCGTTCCACTTGGTCATAAGAAACCTCACTTTCTGGTGAAACAATGAATCATTGATTGCATCCGTTATCCGATGAATGCCGGCTTACGGATGACTGGCTCATGGATATTCCCCTTTGCTCGCCTACGGGTCATTGATAGCATTGATACTAGTTGCGAAGAATCTCAAAGCCGCTAGAACCTACCATATAAAAGTAAAATTTTAAATTGAATACAGGCTTAAAGATTACACTAGCTGCTAGTTTCCAAGTCGATTTTGCTGTTATTCTGGAGTTTCTCGTTTCGTTGTCGGTTGGAAAGCATACTTCTTCTTAAACTCGTTATAAATTTTATGCTAAATATTCAAACGACATTATGTAATGCTCTTTTTTAATTTCTAGAAAACAAATCACCAAATCCTTATTTTTTTTTGTATAATTTAAAGAGCTTGAGGTCAGGTTTGTATTAGGGAATAATATGAGAAACAACAATTTTTCAAAGTGGTAGAAGTGATAGCTGCTATTTCGGAGATCACCACATCTTCTCATCAGACTTCTTCCTTTTTTCTTTATATTTTTTTCCTTTATTTAAGTTGAAATCGTTTAGTTTTCGGTAATCGACTAGCTAACGACAACAGCTGATTCGGCGAATAGGAAAATCGTTAAAAAATGAATAGCAGCATCGTTAAAATTTTCGTTAAGATGAGTTAACCGTGCGAATATAGTTAAAATAAGTTAATGAACCGCACTAGTGGGCTAACAAAGCATATGTTGTCATACAGCTGGCGGGACCCGTGTATTACCTTCCTTCCCATAGAAAGTGAACTACAGAGTGTGTCTTACGTAGCACAGACAATTGGGAATGCTCGCCGGCTCCAGTCGGTCAAACAGTCTAGAAAGTACTCATTGAAGAACTGATGCCGGGTTTTGACCAGGGCGGGAATCTAATGGACATGAATTCAATAATTTCGAATATTTACACATAAACGAGCTACACCTTTTGTAGAGTTATATAAAGTACATGACACAAAGGGTGCTGCCCAATAACTATCGGAAGAATCTCAAGAAACTTGAAATAAAGATTTAAAAAATATAGCAAATGTTTGCTCTTCAACTGCTAAAAATTTAATACACTTTTTTTAAACACACTTTTTAAAGCGTTTTGCAATTATTTCAGTCACGCGAAAGTTTTCGGAAAGAAATTATTGATTTAATAATACGTGATGATAATGTTGATGGTGACATTCAATGCAATGAGAAAATTATTATTTAGATGAATATGGCAGTGATGTCCTTGAATTCAACCGATTTTTGAGAAAACTTCATCTTACTTCAGCTTTTACCGTTATGAAATATTGCTTATATTTTGAAACGTAAATGCATATTGATACTATATGTTGTTTTTACTAATTTTTTTATAAATTTCAATTCTTTTTTTTTGGGTTACCAATTTTTTTTTAAGTGTACCTTACATTTTGAACATTTTGAATTTGGAATACCGCTATGGCATAATCCACCCCTTACTCGAAATCGATTATACGTTTTATTTCCGATTCACTGAACCATTTGGATGAATTTCTAAAAATAAATTAAATAAAAATTATTCTTACTATGGACAAATGTTGCCTATTAGCTATATTGTATTCATGAAATTCCCGTTGTTTAGAGTTCATTTGAATTTTTTTAGAACAAGTTTTTCTATATTTTTTTGCACGCACTTGTAAAGCTTTCAAAAATGAAACTTCATAAATAGACACATATTAATTTTAGTTGGAAAGTAAACCGTTGTCAAAAATAACGAAACCTATTGGAGCTATGATTGAAAACATACAATGTTGACTATAAGCAACATTTGACATTAAAGGGTTAATGGGAATACTAGAGAACAAAATGTACTATACCAAAACCTGATAAGTTTCACACTAAAACTATTATGAAGAAAGTAACAAAAAAAAAAAACAATAACGAGTACGAGAGAGAGAAGTTTTCCATTGATTTTTGTAAGACCTAACCACATTAGCTGAGATGGGAGTTGGATTGTAAATAGCAACTAGTTCCCACATGTGCGTCCAGTAAATTTTTGCAACAAGGTCAATGAAGAATTTGCACACCGCTAGGTACATATGTAAGGTGACCACCGGTACCTAAATAACCGGTACGATACCTAAATTTTTGGTTCAGTACCGTTTACCGAAATGAAGCTTTGGGTACAAGCAAATGTACCGAAATATTCAGATGTATGAAAATTTTTAGGAAACAAAAAACAAATTTGTTTTAATTTTACATTTAATTGTTGTTAAGAATTTTTACAACACTGGCTTTTCAAGAACTTGGTAGCACTATTTGTAACGTTAAATTTTGAAAGCTTTGTTTCTTTATTTTATCGAAAATATCGATGACTTCCCCATCACTAGCTCAAATGAAAAAGTGCAACATGTCAAGAAAGCGTGGAGTGAATGTTTTCAACGAAAACTTAAAAGAAAAATATTTATTTATTAAAAAAACAATAGGTGATAGTGATGTGCGATACGATGTGTGTACAAAAGACTTCAATATTGCTCACGGTGGCAAATCAGATATTGAATCGCATATAAAGTCAATGCATCACCAAAATGCATTAAAATTGACATCGTCCTCTCATTCAATGACGGAATACTTTAAAAGTGCTACATTGGCTAAGTCTGATTTAGAAATTGCAGCTTGTGAAGGCGTCTGGGCATACCACGTAATACAATCTAATCTCAGTTTTCGTTCCACCGATTGTTCGTCCAAAATTATTCGAAGCTGTTTTTCTATGGTAAAGTTTCATTGCGCTCGCACCAAATGTGAGAGCATCGTTACTAATGTGATTGCACCGTATGTTTGCCAAGAATTACAAAACGACTTGCCGGACATCAATTTCGTCACTTTAATTACAGACGCGTCTAATCATGGTAACATTAAAATGTTTCCCGTTCTTATCCGATATTTTTCGGTAAATAAAGGAGTGGAAATTAAAATTATCGAATTGCCATCTGAAGGCGGTGAAAGTTCAGATATTATAGTAAATATGTTGAATAATGCAATCGAAAAGTTCAATCTAAAAAGCAAAATTGCTGCTTTCTGTGCAGATAACGCACCAAATAATTTTGGAAATCGTGAGCGCAGTGTATCTGATAACGCATTTTACAAATTGAATGTGCTCTACCCTGGAATAATTGGCGTTGGGTGTTGTGCACATATAGTACACAATCCTTTAAAAAAAAGCTTGCGATAAAATGCCGATTGACGTAGAATGCATTATTGTAAAAATATACTCACATTTTTATTTGTTCACTGTGAGAGTTTCGAAACTTAAAGTATTTTGAGATTCCGTCGATGTTGAGTACCAAAAAATTTTGGGCTACTCTAGAACTCGATTTTTGGGCCTACTGTCAGCTATAGATGGAATTTTGAGAATTTTTGACGGTTTAAAAGAATATTTTCTTCAAGAAGAGTGTGGCACAAACATTTTGAAAACGTTTTTTAAAGATCCGATGGCCAAAATTTGGCTTCTTTTTTTGCGGGATCAGGTAGATTTAACTTGTTTCATATCACTTTTATATATTATATACATTTTTACACAATTTATTTAGGCAGCACTCTTTAATCGAACGGTTAAACTAATTGAATCCGATTCCGTCTCAGCCATGGAAGTTGCACAAACCCTTACAACGCTCGTAGAATCGCTTGAATCACGAAAAGACAATGATTTTTTGTCTAACTACTGTAGTTCAAAATGAAATTGATAAAGCAGTCGACGAAGAAAACATTACAAAAGAACTAGTTTTAATGACGACCTGTCCGTTTTATGGTTTTTATAATCCATCTATTTTCTAATGGCAATTGTTTATTTTATTTTTATTTTTAGCGGAATGTATTGACTACATCCAAAAGTGGACCGTTCACTTTGAGCACTTAAAGATATTCGCTTGGTCTGCACTTGAGAGGATTCCAGATTGGGAGTCTATTCAAACTTCTGCCAAATTCATTGCATCAAAACATCGTTTCAATATTGAATCGAACGACACTGAATTATTTGATCAAATCACTTTTCTAAAAAGATACGTTATTGCAGAAAAGACCCAGTCTTGGAAAGAAAACAAAACTGCAACCGACCAACGTTGGGTGGAAATCTTTCAATATTTTGCAAAAAATCATATACCTCACCAGCACATACTAACTATTGTTTCCTATATTCTCTGTTTGCCTGGCACATCAGCTACGGTCGAGAGAATTTTTTCTTTGATCAAAGATATCTGGTCCGATGATAAGTCACAATTAAGTAAGTAAGGTACAATATTAATGACATGTCTGGAATTCTATAACTTTCTCAAAAATCAACCACAAATGCTACAAGCGATAGGCTCTAACGCAAAATATACATTTAAAAAATGTAAATAATAAAAAATACGTAGCACTTGATTTTCCGCATTATTTTACTTTTATAATTTGCTAAAAATAAAATTTGTAATGGACTTTATAATAATAACCGCATATATGAAAAAAAAATCAAAATGAACAAAATTAAAAATACCGGATTTTACAAAAATAAAGGTGGTCACCTTATACATATGTATATGCACATCAACTTACATAGCTATGATAGCAAATTGTGTGGAAATGAAAGTAATCAATTTAAGTTTCACTCTTTTTTTTTTTTTTTAAGTTGCTGGTAAGCCGTTTGAGTGACACGAGCTCGTTATAAGAATGCCAACGAAAAATTCATCAAAAAATATTCAAATTTTTAAACTTCACATGATTTTTGTCAGGTCATTGTCAAATGTGCATACAAATATATTTACATATTTACACACATACCTGAGAATTTACGGTAGTACATATGCAGCAGGTAAGTCTCGTGCATCCACATATAGTATATTTTCATGTGTGTGACAATATATAGAAGTACATATGTATGTATGTATATGCGTAGATACCCTGCCGGAAAAAAGCAGACAGTCTAAACAATTTACCAATTTAAAAAGTAGTTGAAAGTCAACTGCTTTGAAGCAAATGCATATTAAGTTATGATGTATATTGGAACGATTTTTCGTTCTAATGAAAAATGACACTGAAGATGACACAACGCCGAATTCGGTTGGTTTCCAAACCAAACTTGACAAGGGATTGCGGTAAATCGTTCCAATATACAACATCTTTTCACCCTGTCGAAGAAACGGTCAGACGGTCAAAAAGCAACATTTTGAATTAAAGATTTTTATCTAAGTTTCACGAAGTATAGTAAATGGTTTTTCATGGGTTTTGGCATTTCTCTTCAGTAAGGCTTGCCATTTCATCATGGAAAGATATACGATCCAAGAACGAGTCGAAATTATTAAAATTTACTACCGAAATTCGAAGTCAATGGCCTCAACTGAATGGATTCGTCAATAAGCAAAATATGCGTTATTGGACAGGCAGCAATCCACACGTACTCCATGAGTCAACATTGCATCCCGAAAAAATGACGGTTTGGTGCGGTTTATGGGCCGGCGGCGTCATTGGGTCGTACTTCTTCCATGATGATCAAGACCGGCACGTTACTGTGAATGGGAATCGCTACCGCTCAATGACACCTGAATATTTTTGGCTCGAATTGGATGATATGGACTTGGAGGACAATATGTGGTTCCTACAGGATGCCGCCACAAGTCACACAGCGAATGTCACAATCGATTTATTGAAAACCAAGTTTGGTGAACGTGTTATCTCACGAAATGGCCAGTCGAGAATTGGGTTTAGCGTCTGGACTTCTGCAAGCGTGCCTGTGGTGCCCATGCGAAAGAAATCGAGTTCCATACATAATGGCATCGAATGTACTTTCACAGCAATAAAGAATTTAATTCATATCCCAAACCGTTTTTGTTCTATTTAAAAAAGTTTTGTGCGTTCCTATAGCAAGACCCGATATATGTGCATATGTAGTTATGTGTATTTTTATATTTTTTTTGTTATGGTAAAATATAGTTTAAATAACCTATGTATACAGTGCCGGAAAATTCCATCGGGACACTATTTTTCTTGTGTTTGTTTATTGTTTATGAATTTTTGTATAAAATTATAACTAATTTCCTAACAGAAACTATATTGGTCCGAATTTCAAACTTTGTGCAATAATTATTATTTTTTTTTGTGGAAGCAATCATATTGAAAGTAATAATGTATTATTTAAAGAAATAATAATCAGGTTTCAGGGCGTTAAAATTGGTGATATCCCTGTGGAAGGAAAACCTTAACTGGAAGATGAAAATCGTAGGGGTTTTCATTGAGTTTAAAAAGGCTTTCGAGACCATCAACAGTAAAATTATGTTGAAAAAACTTGAATATATAATATTGGTACCAAAAATACTGAGCTTAATTGGTTTCAAAGCTTTCTATCTGACCACATGCAACATATGTAACGTAGTAGAGTCAATTACGTCAAATAAAATGCCAGTCAATATTGGTTTGCCGCAAGGATCAGTGTTAGCTTCAATACTTTTTAATATTTATGTTTATGATATAAATATGAAACTTAAGCCTTGTAAGATAAAACTGTTAGCTAATAAGACGCTTTTAACACGTATCCTGTATTCATGGGTCGAAATTGCCCAAACGACTTTGAATACCGAATATTTTTTTACACCCTTCACATGATCTGATGAAACTTTATGACTTTTATTATTTGATAAAACTAAACTTGAAAAACATTGATCTCGTTTTTTATCGCTCATTGGATGCCTTGAACAAACAGAGTTGCGTACTCTGTATTTCAAAATGGGTCAAAATTGTCCAATAGAATGGAGAGTATGGGCATAGCTACACGTTTTATTCCTAGTGTACTTTTGCGCAAAGTAAAGTTATCCTTATCAGTCTTTGCGCCTATTTCGGCATTTTGCTCTTAGCTTGGAGTGTCCTGATCACACGGCGAGGCATTCGAATGTTCGTGGGACGATCACAAAGGTCGTCTGAGTTTTAAATCTGTGTAGATTCCAAAATTTCTCACGAGCTCTGAGGTTACACAAATGAAAAATAAACGAAAAATGTATGCACATTCCTGTTTTGGCAACAACAATAAAACCACAGTCGTTGGACATATCACAATGATGTTGAGATCAGTGCCAATACGAGGAAGCCTGAAATAATCGAGTTTTACAATAAGACCAAATAAGGTGTTGATACTTTCGATCAAGTAAACAGAACATAACCGCAAATGTCCTGGGCGTTGCGACTATAATGGTTTTGTAATTTTTATCTTGAATGGAATAGAAATAAAAAAAATTTAGACGTCGTATAGTCATAGAAGAGCTAGGATCTGAACTTCTTTCACAAGAAAGTCGAGCCAAAGCTGGTGTAGGAAAATATTAAAATACTGAAGATACTATAGAAATAATTCGACAACCTAGAAATGTAAGACGCAAGCATTACTTCACCTGTCCAAACCGATCCAACAGCGCAAAATACAGCAACAATTTATGATCTTAGCTGAGGCAGTTTATAATAGATCTGACAGTTACAACATAAAAATTAAAGATAATGAAATTGAGGAAGGCAAACGCATTAAATACTTGGGTATATATATCGACAATAAATTAAAATTTGATGAACACATGGAGTACGTAGTTAAAAAAAATCCGAAAAAATTTGGTTTCATGGCGATCATAGCGATGATGTAAGTACCTGGGTAGAATATATAAAACCCTAGTTTATTGATCTATAGTGGAAGCACCTTTTACATATTGTCCAACGATATTCTTTATAGTGAGCTACGCACATATCGGTATATTGAAGAAAATGGAAAACAGAGCAATACGGTTTATTTTAAATAGACGTTACGATATACCCAAGAGGGAGATGCTCTCAGCTATGAATTGGCTGACTGTAAAAAATCAAGTTTTCGATTATGCTATGAAATTTGTGTTTAATATAAAGAATGGTATGAATGACAATCTCCGTTACATAAACGAAACGCATTCAAATATACTCAGGGTAAATAATAGTTTTAGATAGATATACAACTGAGGTACATAAAAAACCTGTGCTCACTTTTTAACTTTAGAAGACGATTAATTGATCACAGTAGAACTCTAGCTAATAGGTAAAGATACTCTGAAAGGAAACTAGGCCTTTCCCTCCGTATAACGATCAGAAGATCCAGCATAAGCGATACAGTATGAGCATGGATCGGAGATTTGACCTTTCCGACGATGCTCAATATCTCGCCCCTGTGCGGATGGGAAACTAGGCATTTTCGCCTGCCTTTTTGCAAAGTAATGGAATGGTGGAAGTATGGATCGGAAACTCGGCATATCCGACCAGAGCTCGGAGACTGGGTCTCGCCCGCTACCCAGCTTGTGAATACAATATATATATATATATATATATATTAAGGTACTATTTGACAGTTAAAGCATGGATCGGAAACTTATATAGTCTGGATAAAACTAAATATGTATCTAAAATATTTTAAGTTCCAAGACTGGAACAAATATAAATAAATAAATAAATAGAAAATTGATATCGAAGTGATACCCCAGAAAAAAAAACACAAAATGACTATTATTTCAAATCCCAACGTATACGAAAAGCTCGGAAGGTACATACTAACCTCCCCTGTACCTGAATTTTTTGAATTTTTTCCCGTGAAACAGTGTATGTATTTGCACAAAGGACATTAACACTCACAATATTTTCGAAAGTAGGTGCTCGAAGTAGTAGTGCAATTACTTTTACATAATTATACAAAATTCAAATTGAAATTTATTTAAACTAAAAAATAAAAATTGTATAGCTACTCTAAAGTAGACAGAGTACATATTTGTAAATACTTAATTGGACAGGGACAGGTTTGAATGTAGTTGGCAATTAAAAATAATCGCAATTTTCATATTCTCTCTATCCAATATATTTAAAAGTAATTGAAATCATATTCAGAGTCACTTGCTCCTCGGACATCCCAAATTTAGTCGCTTACAAGAAAGAGAAAGAATTTCAACCACTTGTAGTTGGTAAAAAGGGCTTTTTAAGTTATTATGTATGTATGTATATTAGGCTCGTTTCTTTGTACCCGAGTTGCAAAAGAACACTAGGTATGATAAAGAATTGCCTGTAAAGCAACAACACTAAACAGAAAACTGAGCGAGTTGAGCCAACTCGGTTAAATGATATCCGACGTGAGATTTAATGTTGGGAAGTAAGAAAAAACTGCGCTATTGTGAATGAGCCGGAAGAAAAGACATGGGGAATTTTAGTTTGCATAGTATTTTTAAATATATAGCCATGTTTAGCTAAATTTAGTTCGCACAATTATTTTGCGTTCTTAAGTAGCACTAAACAAATCAGGGTTGCTTTTGCACCTAAAGGAAATTCTATCCGAGCTGGAGCGCTCCTTTGCAAGTCGGTTACAATAAAACGGGCCCATTCCTATTATGGTGTATATGATGGAAAATCGTTTTAATATGCATGATCTTTTTATCCTGTCGGAAAAACTCATCTCATCTTTCAAGAAGAAATACTTATAAAATTGCTTTTAAAGTAATTCCATTTCCGACAGGGTAAATATGTACATATATTGACAATCGCACACACATACTACGAATTTTGCTGGAAAAATGGTTGGAAATTTTACTGTTGGTAATTTCATTTTATTCACCTGTCTTTGTAATTGAATTCGTTATATATAAAACGCTTAAAATGTTTCATCAAATATTCAATAGGCTAATATGTTGATGGCCGGCTTTTGTGGCTGCTGTAAAAAGCCAAACTAGATAAAAAAATACATATATTGTATAAATGAAAAGAGCCGAATTGAATAATGGAGAAATTAAATTACTTATTGAATCCGCTTGAACGAGTAGTTTTTGTTTTTATAATTGTGATAAAATTTTTATTTATTTTGACTTACGGTCTGAAAATTCATACAAATACTGGTAAACGATTGTGGTATAGTAAAAATCTTTGTCAATCATATAAAACCAATGATTTGAAATTAAGCATTAAAAATTTAATGAAAAATATATTTATACATATACATATGTATGTATAAACACATATATTTCAATTAAAAATTACTACATTTATTGCAGATTAAGTATTACTTGGTTAGCTGCGCTTTCTGCTTTTTTTACCGGTTTAACTATATTTTTCTCTTAAGCCACAAAATTGTATAATTTCTTCTTTCTTTTTTTTGCAGTGAAATAGGTCAAAATCACAAAGGTTATTTTTACATATCATCTGCGTGTGGATATAACTGAATGGATGTTCGTCTAAAGTTCCTAGAATTAAAGTGAACCATGTGATATCAGTATGGAGGCCAAAGGCGACTACTTGAAAAAAATTAAAGCCAAGTACAACGTTACGAAAATTTTGATAACGAATTTGCTTATAGTCTAGATATAGAGAATGCATAAAATCCGCAATTCCGCTTTGCATATTTTTTACATAAATTTTTTATCCTTTTTACAATACCTTATATACTATATCTAATTGGTATTTTTGTTAATATCCCCTTTTCTGCTGGTGACGACTAGCTCTATACTGATTACTGACCTTGTGTTCAGCTAGAAATGCGCAATTATTATCAATAAAAATGTATTAATCGATTACACACAATAAACTTTTTCTTTATTTTTTGTCAACAAATATTAAAACAATATGGTTAGTGTAAAAACATTGAAATCACACGGTGAAGATTCATATTACTGTATTTTGTATAACCGATTATTTAAAATATACAATTATAAGCAATCGATAAATACAGCTACTCATCTATACGTGTATTCGTTCAAAATGGCATAAAAAGTAAATAAAAGTAAACAAATAGTTTTTTTTGATTATGTGTAGTTTCTTGATTTTTTTCTTTTTTTTATAGAATTAAGCAGCAAAGCAAGCCGAACGACTAAGGATCAGATCGATAGAATATTCTCCTCAATTGATTTGTTTTGCGATCTGCTCGGAACCAGCTGACAAATTAGTGACTTTATTTTGATACTAGAAACTTGTGACAGCTTATTGAATACCGCATGGGAAAGAACACATATTTACATAACAAAGAAGTTCGATTACTCCCACTGTTCGGGACGGGGTAAAAAATGTAAGGGCCGGGAACTCCTCTTGAATTCCGCGGCAAAACGGTTAGCGTAAAGGCGCCGATCGTTGAGATTTATCCAACGAGAAAAGATACCACCAAATCGCTTCTTTACTTAAATTTCTCTTGCACGTAGGCAATCTATTTATTTATTAGCTGAAATTAATAAAGGGTATTTCAATAGGGACACTACAAAAGTAGACGGATAGTGACAGCAAACGACGCCATATTTTTTCCCGCTCTTTTGACATTTCTGTTCAGTAAGGTTTGCCATTTCATCATGGAAAGATATACAATCCAACAACGAGTCGAAATTATTAAAATTTACTATCGAAATTCGGAGTCAATGGCCTCAACTTTAAGAGCGTCCAATTTACGGTCGTCGTCATTTCTGGCTGAATGTCTTCGTCAATAAGCAAAATATGCGTTATTGCACAGGCAACAATCCACATGTACTCCATGAGTCAACATTGCATCCGGAAAAAATGACGGTTTGGTGCGGTTTATGGGCCGGCGGCGTCATTGGGCCGTACTTCTTCTGTGACGATCAAGACCGGCACGTTACTGTTAATGAGAATCGAATATTTTTGGCCCGAATTGGATGCTATGGACTTGGACAATATGCGGTTCCAACAGGATGGCGCCACAAGCCACACAGCGAATGTCACAATCGATTTATTGAAAACCAAGTTTGGTGAACGTGTTATCTCACGAAATGGCCCAGTCAATTGGCCGCCTCGGTCGTGCGATTTGACGCCGTTAGACTATTTCCTGTGGGGCTACGTCAAGTCTATAGTCTATGCCAACAAGTTAGCGACGATTGATAAACTTCGTACGAATATTGAACGTGAAATTGCAGCAGTTTCGAGCGATTTATGCTTGAAAACCGTCGAAAATTGTTTTCAGCGTCTGGACTTCTGCAAGCGTGCCCGTGGTGTCCGTGCAAAAGAAATCGAGTTCCATACATAATGGTATCGAATGTACTTTCACAGCAATAAAGAATTTAATTCATATCGCAAACCGTTTTTGTTTTATTTAAAAAAATCTTTTAAAATGAGTTGCAGTGCTCTTACTTGTGTATAGCTCGGAGCTCTCTTCCAAAGTGGTCGAGAGCTGGATAATCGCAAAAGGCGAAACCCTCATCCGAGGCGGGTAACAGGTTTCGAGAAAGAGGAAACAAAGTTGCGAGTAACTGTTACGATTTGTACATTAGCGACATCTGCAAATAGCCACCGTTCATTTCACCATATCAGAATACATTTGGATTTGTTGATTGTTATTGGAGTCTGATTTGATCCAATTGGTCTCTGGTGTGGTGAAATAAGACAGCATTTCTTGCCACAGGAAACAAAAGGTCATGCCACATCTTTGTAATCTACGTCCATTGCGAATAGTCTCAAAATCGATATCGCCACAGAAAAATCTCAATTAATGTCTAGAGACTGCTTACAGCATGCCGACATTAACTATGAAAAAATATAGTTTCTTTTAAAAGTAGCTTTTGCTATGATAATAAACAAAGCGCAAGGCCTTTAGCTGGCTTAAATTTATCTAGCCCTGTATTTTTACAGAATGAATTATATATGTATTTTGCTAGAGTAAAACGATTCGAAAATATAACTTTTTCCGTCCTATAGAGAAATGAAAAAAAAATTAATTTTCAAGGAACGAAATCAGTATGAACAAAAATCAAATGATATTTCAAATAAATAGAAGACTCTTAGTTTGAATACAAACTCTTAAAAACCATAAATAATGAATGAATGAAGCTACGAAGCTGACTAAACGCCACTCCCACCAAATACGCCAGAGACTAAATAAGGTGCAATCCCAGACACCTCAGTGTTAGGTTCGCGACGGCAGGGCAACTGAGCAGGAAGTCCTGAGATGGTTTCACCTCCTCATTCTGTAAGCTGTTGCCGTAGTGTTGATATTGAGGCACACCGCATGGGTTCCCATTAGACAGTGGCCTGTCAACCCCCCATAATTAACGAGTGCAGTGACTTGCATAACCGTAGAAGTTCCCGTGGTATCTTCCTATCTAGTTTTGACCAAAATATTCTCGGCACCTAACACTTGCTATAAGTAGCTATTATAGTAATCTAGTTTCCATTGAATTTGTTAAGTAGAATTTTGCTATAAATTTCCACATTTGCCTAAAAACTAAAAATATGAGCTTCTAACGAAAAACAATCAGCCAGCATCTTACATAATAAAAACCTACACTCTGGATAAGGTGAATGCTTTTGTTAACTTGGGGGGGGGTACAATGGATTACAAACTTAGTTTTAGTAATCATATTAATGCCAATAGGGCTAGAGGTGTATTTGACTTTATAAACCGATGGTCAGAAGAATCAATTATTTATATACTAATGATATTTTTACAATATTAGGTAAACTGATATTATAATACGTTTCGAAAGTTTGGAGCCCGCGTCCTCAAGTTCACATAGATCGGCTGGAATCAATTCAAAAATAGTTCTTGCTATTTTCGTTAAGTTCGGTTTAGTTTTCTCCATTTACTAGTCGTTTCAAACTAATAAATCTTCCTACTCATTCGAGCCGCAGAGAATTCCTGTGAGTAGATTTGATTACAAGTGCACTTCTAATTGCCGGCGATAACTTCATTGTTCCTTCTAGAGTCTTAAGACACAGTGTAAAACCAATTGTGAATTAAATGAACCTTTTCGATGTTTGTGTCAAGATTTCCCCTGTCTTTCCAGCCCTTTGATATTTCGGACCCACTTTTAACCATAAAAAGCTCTATTGTCTTTTCTTGATAAATAACCAACGACGCGTCGACGGTATGATAATAGATCTCCACGCTTAACAAACTCTTGCCTTTCTATGACAAAAAAAAAAAGAAATATCCATGTTTAATGCAGACTGCGCCCCTCATGTCGGGTTTTTTATATTACACCATTTAATGAAAACAAAGATTTGAAAGCCCCATTTAGCATATATTTATATAATTTTTACAAATTCCTTAAGCCGTTTGGACGCAAAAAGCTAACAAGTATGCACACACACTAAATCATACACAACCTTTCATTATTATTAGGATGGATGTATTTTCCTTAGTTATTGGGTCGTTGTGCTGCAAAATATAGGTTTATATAATGAACTCTTTCTTAATTAAAGTAAACTTTCTTTAGCGGCTAGACAGTGGTTTTTTTTACATCGCGTAACGCAAGTCGCGTCGATATCAGGGCCATTTAAGAAAAAGTTCTGGACTCCTTTTTCGGACTAGATATTTCGAGACAATTTCAGTACCTTTCAGTAGATCGGCGGTTCACCACTATAACTACAACTATTACTATCACAACTACTAATTGCTAAAACTACTACTACAACTACAACTTCTACCACTACCACTCCTAACTACTAATATTACTAATTACTACTACTACTAAAACTAGTAATTACTACTACTACAACTAGATGAACGTCCTGGGCAGCCAAAAAAGTTTGAAGATGAAGAACTGGAAGCATTACTCGATGAAGATTGTTGCCAAACGCGGAAAGAGCTCGCAAAATCTTTGGGTGTCACACAAGCAGCCATTTCAAAACGTTTAAAAGTAGCTGGATATATTGAAACGCAAGGAAATTGGGTTACACATGAACTCAAGCCGAGAGATGTCGAAAGGCGGTTTTGCTTGTCCGAAATGCTGCTGGAACGCCACAAAAGGAAGTCATTTTTGCATCGGATTGCGCAAAAAATCATATGTGAAATTCGGCCAACCAGCCAAATCAACTGCTAAGCCGAATATCCATGGCGCGAAGGTAATGCTCTGTATTTGGTGGGATCAAAAGGGTGTGCTGTATTATGAGCTGCTAAAACTGGGTGAAACCATCAATGGAGAACGCTACCGAACACAATTAATCCGTTTGAAGAGAGCAGTAGCCGAAAAACGCACGGAATATCCGACCAGACATGAGGCAATAATTTTCCACCATGACAACGCTCGGCCCCACGTTGCTATTCCGGTTAAGAACTATTTGGAAAACAGTGGATGGAAAGTTTTACCACACCCGCCTTATAGCCCAGACCTTGCCCCTTCTGACTACCATTTGTTCCGATCGATGCAGAACGCCCTCACTGGTATACGGTTCACACCAAAGCAGGATATCAAAAATTGGCTTGATTCATTCTCGGCTGCCAAGCCGGCGCAGTTCTTTTGGGATGGGATCCACAAATTGCCAGAAAGATGGGAAAAAGCGATAGCTTCAGATGGGCAATACTTTGAGTAATACTTTTGTACATTTTTTTCTTAAATAAACGTTCAAATTTTGGAAAACCCCCGCACGAATTAAATTATAGACCATGCTACTATTATTTTTACAAATTTCTATTACTATTTTAAGTAATGCTAATACTAATTACTACTGTCACTTTCACTTATTCCTACTACTATTTGCACTAACACTACTACTAATTACTACTACTATTTCTACGTATTAGTGCACAATTTTTTACTAATGCTTCTACTAATTTCTTCTGCTGCTTTTATCAATGCTACTACTAAATACTACCAACTACTATTACTACTATAAACAGTATTCCTACTACTACTTGCTACCAACGACTACTACCAATACTACTCCAATATCACTTTATGAATTCAACAAAGAAGTTTTATATCTGGCTCGCGTTTGTAGGTGCACGAGTGTTTTTGTTTTATAAAAGCTGAACCAGACCCAATGCGCTTACTTACATGTGTACATACATCCATAAATTCCATGTTACCATTACTAATCTGTGCAATTTTCTGCCATTTCCGCCACCACAGCCCGTTCTCTATACATGTACGTATTTTCACTCTCTGATTCCTTAATTTCTTTTATATCTTTTACTCTCTCTTGGTATGCTTCGAATGCTAACTCTGTTTCATCGGCGTTGATGTTCACACATTTCATAAAATTTTTTTTTTTTATCGAGTGACTACTTTTTTCATACGCCAATTTATGTTGGTGTTGTTTTATTGACAACACTTTCAATGAATTTTGCTGTCGCTACTTTTGTTATTATTGTGATTTCATCGACATACCCTTGATAATAAATACCAATGCGGACTTGAACCTTTATGGATTAACAGTAGACGCACTTTCCTCCCATCCTGTGCCATTAGGCTTCCAGCTTTCTAAGGTAGATAGATAGTTTTACATCGATAAATGTACTTACACTCATATGTATGTATGTATGTATATATGTGAACACTCTGATAAGACCACACACACACACACAAACAGAGAGGCGCAGCGAAGACAGAACATTGTGCCTTAAGTGCGTCAATAAATTCTTGCTCAGTTCTTTAGTATCGGGGGCATTTGTTCATTTACCTTTGGTTGGCCAACCAATAAATGCGAGTGGTGTAGGGGCGGCATACACTTTCAAGTCTAGGTGATCAGATGGCTGGTGTGACCAGGCGACACTGTTGCGATGACTCTCAGCAATCGTGCAACCAACTATGTACCTCAACTAAAGTGTACTAAGTGGTGGGGAGGCGGGTGTGGATGAGTTAGTGTAGCAAGTTGGCTTTGAATTCTTACTCGAATTGCTCGAAGGCAAACGCGTTTTGTATGTGTCAGTTTGAGAGAGTCGATGTATTTGTGGAAAAGTATGCGGCTTATGTTCGTTGGCCTCTGGTATGCGGATTTGAGGCCAACGAGTTCAGAGGTAAATAGTTTTGCGTTAGGTTGCTTTTAAATTTAGTGCGGCTCATTAAGCTGTCATTCCTTTTGAACTTTATTGTGGTCACTTGTGTACGCCATGACTCCACTCATGCTTCATGTCACATCAAGAATGTACATTCTCACCAATGACGCTTTAACTTATGGGGGGCGAATTTTGCGGGCCACAATCACTGCGGATACCCCACAAATTTGGGAAAAGTCAAGCCGAAATATTTG